>CM042263.1:38009302-38034302 GCA_023566225.1 Romanogobio albipinnatus
CCCCGCCCCCTTATGCAATTATTCTGACTGGCTAGTTATAGTTATTAAATATTTTTATTTATATCAATTACATATTAATTAATTCTATAATTTTAAAAGTATAATCATTTCTATTTATGTTCATGCAGTGCATTTGATTTTCAATATAAAATGAAATCTATTGAATAAAATATTTTCTGGTGAATGAATGAAGCGTTGGTCTGAGGACACACACCCTCTGTTAATCAGATTACAGCTCTGATGGGATTCATCAGGATCTCTGACCTGCGCTTTATCTGACTGTACCGTTTTAACGCATATATCTCCTTACCCACAATCCTCAGCTGAACTGAAGCAGAAGGGACGTGAGACGCAAGGCACACATTTAACCTCACATCTATTTATATGATCTGTTTGGGAATCAGCGTCCAAAACAAAACTACATAATGCAGAAAGAAATGTTTGTGTAGTCATGATTGGGTGAAGTCAAACATTTGGGAAATGATTTTGGTCAAGCTCGGGTAAATAAATATAACAAACTATTAAACAAAATAAATGAACACCCTGGACAAATACATACGCATGTCCCTTTAAAATCATATCAGTTCATAAATTATCAGAAAATATAAATGTTTTGTATGAACTGTAATTTCCCACAAATGTCATGATTTTATAATCTTTGTTTTCAGATACAAATGCCGAAGACAGTTGTTTACTTTTAAAAGAACTGCATTATTGATACTCAATGCCACTGTATTTATTAAATTATTATTTAAAAATCATAACAAATGATAAAAAAATGATAACGGGGTTGGACAAAATGATAGCAGGGGAGACAAAATGATAACAGGGTTGGACAAAATGATAACAGGGGAGACAAAATGATAACAGGGGAGACAAAATGATAACAGGGTTGGACAAAATGATAACGGGGTGGACAAAATGATAACAGGGGTGGACAAAATGATAACAGGGGAGACAAAATGATAACAGGGTGGACAAAATGATAACAGGGGAGACAAAATGATAACAGGGGAGACAAAATGATAACAGGGGAGACAAAATGATAACAGGGTTGGACAAAATGATAACAGGGGAGACAAAATGATAACAGGGGAGACAAAATGATAACAGGGTTGGACAAAATGATAACAGGGGAGACAGGGGAGACAAAATGATAACAGGGGAGACAAAATGATAACAGGGGAGACAAAATGATAACAGGGTGGACAAAATGATAACAGGGGAGACAAAATGATAACAGGGGCGACAAAATGATAACAGGGGAGACAAAATGATAACAGGGGAGACAAAATGATAACAGGGGAGACAAAATGATAACAGGGTTGGACAAAATGATAACAGGGGAGACAAGGGAGACAAAATGATAACAGGGGAGACAAAATGATAACAGGGGAGACAAAATGATAACAGGGTGGACAAAATGATAACAGGGGAGACAGGGGAGACAAAATGATAACAGGGTTGGACAAAATGATAACAGGGTTGGACAAAATGATAACAGGGGAGACAAAATGATAACAGGGTGGACAAAATGATAACAGGGTGGACAAAATGATAACAGGGTGGACAAAATGATAACAGGGGAGACAGGGGAGACAAAATGATAACAGGGTTGGACAAAATGATAACGGGGAGACAAAATGATAACGGGAGACAAAATGATAACAGGGTTGGACAAAATGATAACAGGGTTGGACAAAATGATAACAGGGGAGACAGGGGAGACAAAATGATAACAGGGGAGACAAAATGATAACAGGGTTGGACAAAATGATAACAGGGGAGACAAAATGATAACAGGGGAGACAAAATGATAACAGGGGAGACAAAATGATAACAGGGGAGACAAAATGATAACAGGGTTGGACAAAATGATAACAGGGGAGACAAAATGATAACAGGGTTGGACAAAATGATAACAGGGTTGGACAAAATGATAACAGGGTTGGACAAAATGATAACAGGGTTGGACAAAATGATAACAGGGTGGACAAAATGATAACAGGGTTGGACAAAATGATAACAGGGTGGACAAAATGATAACAGGGTTGGACAAAATGATAACGGGTTGGACAAAATGATAACGGGGTGGACAAAATGATAACAGGGTTGGACAAAATGATAACAGGGGAGACAAAATGATAACAGGGTTGGACAAAATGATAACAGGGGAGACAAAATGATCAGGCAGACGGTACCGCAGCATCAGAACACGCACCAGCCGACTCCAGAACAGCTTCTTCCCACAAGCAATCAGACTACTTAACTCCTGATCCATCAGTATCATAACACACACTGGACAGAATATCACTCAGCACAACCCACTGTAGATACACACACATTATATACACATTTATTTATCATACAGCATCTATTGCACTTTGGATTTTAATTTTTCAATCTGTGAATAATATTTTATACTATACATTGTATATTATTATTACTATTATAGCGTAATGTATATTGTTTAGTGTATATTGTTTAAAGTATATGTATATTGTAAGTATGTGTATATTGTTTAGAGCTGTGAGAACTACACTCACATTGTGTAAATTATTTGTTGTTCATTGTAGTGTATACTGTGCTGTGAGTAATTGTGTGCGCATCAGATGTGTAATCTGATGCTGCTTTAAATGTTGTACATGTCATGTCATGACTACTATGTTGCTCGGAACTGCACCTAAGAATTTCACCTGCTGTTGCACTTGTGCATATGTAGAGTGACAAATAAAGTGATTTGATTTGATTTGATCTGATTTGAAATGATAACAGGGTTGGACAAAATGATAACAGGGTTGGACAAAATGATAACAGGGGGAGACAAAATGATAACAGGGTGGACAAAATGATAACAGGGGAGACTAAATGATAACGGGGTTGGACAAAATGATAACAGGGTTGGACAAAATGATAACAGGGTTGGACAAAATGATAACAGGGTGGACAAAATGATAACAGGGGGAGACAAAATGATAACAGGGTGGACAAAATGATAAAAGGGTGGACAAAATGATAACAGGGAGACAAAATGATAACAGGGGTGGACAAAATGATAACAGGGTGGACAAAATGATAACAGGGTGGACAAAATGATAACAGGGGAGACAAAATGATAACAGGGGGAGACAAAATGATAACAGGGTGGACAAAATGATAAAAGGGTGGACAAAATGATAACAGGGAGACAAAATGATAACAGGGGTGGACAAAATGATAACAGGGTGGACAAAATGATAACAGGGTGGACAAAATGATAACAGGGGAGACAAAATGATAACAGGGTGGACAAAATGATAACAGGGGAGACAAAATGATAACAGGGGAGACTAAATGATAACAGGGTGGACAAAATGATAACAGGGTTGGACAAAATGATTACAGGGTTGGACAAAATGATTACAGGGTTGGACAAAATGATAACGGGGTGGACAAAATGATAACAGGGGAGACTAAATGATAACAGGGGAGACAAAATGATAACAGGGTGGACAAAATGATAACAGGTTGGACAAAATGATAACAGGGTTGGACAAAATGATAACAGGGTTGGACAAAATGATAACAGGGTTGGACAAAATGATAACAGGGTGGACAAAATGATAACAGGGTTGGACAAAATGATAACAGGGTTGGACAAAATGATAACGGGTTGGACAAAATGATAACGGGGTGGACAAAATGATAACAGGGTTGGACAAAATGATAACAGGGTTGGACAAAATGATAACGGGGTGGACAAAATGATAACGGGGTGGACAAAATGATAACAGGGTTGGACAAAATGATAACAGGGGTGGACAAAATGATAACGGGGGAGACAAAATGATAACAGGGGGAGACAAAATGATAACAGGGTTGGACAAAATGATAACAGGGTGGACAAAATGATAACAGGGTTGGACAAAATGATAACGGGTTGGACAAAATGATAACAGGGTGGACAAAATGATAACAGGGTTGGACAAAATGATAACGGGTTGGACAAAATGATAACGGGGTGGACAAAATGATAACAGGGTTGGACAAAATGATAACAGGGTTGGACAAAATGATAACAGGGTTGGACAAAATGATAACAGGGTGGACAAAATGATAACAGGGTTGGACAAAATGATAACGGGTTGGACAAAATGATAACGGGGTGGACAAAATGATAACGGGGTGGACAAAATGATAACGGGGTGGACAAAATGATAACAGGGTTGGACAAAATGATAACAGGGTTGGACAAAATGATAACGGGGTGGACAAAATGATAACGGGGTGGACAAAATGATAACAGGGTTGGACAAAATGATAACAGGGTTGGACAAAATGATAACAGGGTTGGACAAAATGATAACAGGGTTGGACAAAATGATAACAGGGTTGGACAAAATGATAACAGGGGGAGACAAAATGATAACGGGGAGACAAAATGATAACAGGGTGGACAAAATGATAACAGGGTTGGACAAAATGATAACGGGGTGGACAAAATGATAACAGGGGTGGACAAAATGATAACAGGGGAGACAAAATGATAACAGGGTGGACAAAATGATAACAGGGGAGACAACATGATAACAGGGGAGACAAAATGATAACAGGGTGGACAAAATGATAACAGGGTTGGACAAAATGATAACGGGGTTGGACAAAATGATAACAGGGTGGACAAAATGATAACAGGGTTGGACAAAATGATAACAGGTTTGGACAAAATGATAACAGGGTTGGACAAAATGATAACAGGGGAGACAAAATGATAACAGGGGGAGACAAAATGATAACAGGGGGGACAAAATGATAACGGGGTGGACAAAGAAATGGATGGATGGATGATTTCCTATCGCTCACAGCCAGTTGCATTATTACTTTAGTTTGAACTGGATTTTATGAAAGCTTTAATCTCACAATTCTGACTTTATTGTGAGTTTATATCACTCACATTAAGAATCGTAAGATGCAAAATCACAATTGTGAGATAAAAAGTTGCAAATATCTTTTAAAATATTCTGTGGTGGAAACAAGCTCTCATGGGATTTAGATGAGAGACATCTCTCAGTGTGCACTGAGGGGACAGAAGAAGGGTCATCTAATGAACAACCGCCTGCTCTTTAACATTGGGATGAACTTTTTCATATTTCCATAACAGGTTGACCACATAAATCTGAGATACAATTGGTAAAAATAATAATAACTGAAAATAATATTTACTAAAGAGAGAATCTTTTCTGATATACCCATCAATGTAAAAAAAAAAGAGAGAAGAAAGAAAGGAAAAGAGCACCAAGTGTTGTATTTATTATTTATTACTGTTTTAAGCGAGAATAAAAAACAATTAAACGACTTGATGGAGATATAAATAGTAAAGTACACTAATAATAGCACTTAAATGAGTGCCATATAAACTGCATAATGATAATATAATATTAAAAACAGTGAATAATAAAAGCGTGTCTCACGTCGTTGATGTCGAAGGTGTTGAACAGGGTCGTGACGTACTCGTTGGATGCCTCCGACAGATTCTTCAGCCCGAAGAACTTCTTGAACTCGTAGAACGTGAGCTGACCGGACGGACACTCGGTCATGAACTTCCGGTACCACTGGTGAGACTCGCACGCGTTCAGCTCCTCCACAGACACACCGGACGCGTTCCCCATGATGCCGCTGTACCGGAGGAGGTCCGGGAGAGATGCTCGCTCGCTCCTCGGTTCCCACACACACACACACACACACACACGAGCTCAGCGCGCGGGACAGGGTGATTGTATTGACCAATCCCCGCGCGACTGGCCCGGGATCACCGCCGACGTCACTCTCCGGGCTGTTGTTTTCAGAGAATTAGCCATCCATCCTTTCACCAATCTATCTATCTATCTATCTATCTATCTATCTATCTATCTATCTATCTATCTATCTATCTATCTATCTATCTATCTATCTATCTATCTATCTATCGTTCTATCGTTCTATCGTTCTATCGTTCTATCTATCGTTCTATCTATCGTTCTATCTATCGTTCTATCTATCTATCTATCATCCATCCACCCACCCACCCATCAATCCATCCATCCTTCTGAAGTGCAGTGAGACAGATGTGTGATAAAGGAGTGCAGGTTTATTGTGATAAAGGAGTGCAGGTTTATTGTGATAAACGAGTGCAGGTTTATTGTGATAAACGAGTGCAGGTTTATTGTGATAAACGAGTGCAGGTTTATTGCGTGCTCCTCCACTTGGAGGGGTCGCAGAGCTGCAGGTCGTTGTGTCTGCGCCTGTGGTCGGTGTCCTGGGTGAAGCAGAATCCGCAGGTGGGCTTCTGGGCGGTGCTGAAGGGTCTCAGGGAGTTTCTGCCGATGTCCCGAGGAGGAGGAGGAGGAGGAGGAGGAGATCTGATGAGCTCTCGCAGCTCCACCACAGCCTGTGAACACATGAGGAGTTATTAACTCAGAACATCAGAGCGGCTGATGTGTGTGAATGCGGTTCTGTTACCTCAGTGCGGCGGGTCTCTGTTCCCGTCGGAGAGTCCATGATCTCTGCAGCAGCTCTGATCTTCAGCTCTGATCTCTGGTGTCTCTGCTCTTCAGTGTCTCTGCTCTTCAGTGTCTCTCAGTGTCTCTGCAGCAGCTCTGATCTCTGGTGTCTCTGGTGTCTCTGCTCTTCAGTGTCTCTGTGTCTCAGATCTTCAGTGTCTCTGCTCTTCAGTGTCTCTGCTCTTCAGTGTCTCTGGTGTCTCAGATCTTCAGTGTCTCTGGTGTCTCTGTGTCTCAGATCTTCAGTGTCTCTGCTCTTCAGTGTCTCTGCTCTTCAGTGTCTCTGCTCTTCAGTGTCTCTGCTCTTCAGTGTCTCTGCTCTTCAGTGTCTCAGTGTCTCTGCTCTTCAGTGTCTCTGCTCTTCAGTGTCTCTGCTCTTCAGTGTCTCTGCTCTTCAGTGTCTCTGCTCTTCAGTGTCTCTGCTCTTCAGTGTCTCTGCAGCAGCTCTGATCTCTGGTGTCTCTCAGTGTCTCTGCTCTTCAGTGTCTCTGCAGCAGCTCTGATCTCTGGTGTCTCTCAGTGTCTCTGCTCTTCAGTGTCTCTGGTGTCTCTGCTCTGAGTGAGTCTGCAGATGTTGTTCAGTGTCAGTGATTATGATGTCACAGTGGAGTTCTAGAATCTTCTGCTGCTGCTCTCAGATCAACACATGATCAGTTCATGTGTGTTTTCATCCATCATCCATCCATTCTTCCATCCATCTGTCCATCCAACATCTATCATCCATCCGTCAATCCATCCATCCATCCATCCATCCATCCATCCATCCGTCCATCCATCCGTCCATCCAACATCTATCATCCATCCGTCATCCATCCATCCATCCACCAATCCATTCATCCATCTATTCATCATCCGTCCATTCATCCATCCACCAATCCATCCATCTGTCCATCCAACATCTATCATCCATCCGTCATCCATCCATCCATCCATCTATCATCCGTCCATTAATTCATCCACCAATCCATCCATCTGTCCATCCAACATCTATCATCCATCCGTCATCCATCCATCCATCCATCCATCTATCTATCATCCGTCCATTCATCTGTCCATTCATTCATCCACCAATCCATTCATCCATCTATTCATCATCCGTCCATTCATCCATCCACCAATCCATCCATCTGTCCATCCAACATCTATCATCCATCCGTCATCCATCCATCATCCGTCCATTCATTCATCCACCAATCCATCCATCTGTCCATTCATCATCCGTCCATCCATTCATCTGTCCATTCAGTCATCTGTCCATTCATCCATCCATTCATCATCTGTCCATTCATCCATCCACCAATCCATTCATCTGTCCATTCATCCATCCATTCATTCATCTGTCCATTCATCCATCCACCAATCCATTCATCTGTCCATTCATCCATCCATTCATTCATCTGTCCATTCATCCATCCACCAATCCATTCATCTGTCCATTCATCCATCCATTCATCCATTCATTCATCCATCCATCATCCACAGACAGATAGTGATTTGAGCCGTGAGGCATCATGGGAAGTGTGGATCTCAGATCATGTGACGCGCGTGTGAAACTCGTCTAACGCTCCTGGGAAACTCACATTCTGAACATTCCCTGAGCCGAGATCGGCATGCCAACCGCTCGAGGAACAGGACCGACCAGTTCAGATTCAGTTGCTGACTGGGAATGATGGGATACGCCCCGCTCTCTGTGGCTCTATCCCATCATTCAGGGATTCACGGATTCCAGCTCAAGCCCTCAGTTCTCAGAGCTCATCCCTCTATTATTAGAGCGACAGCCTGTGGTGTGTTCAGTGTCCTCCCTCTCCCTCTCTCTCTCTCTCTCTCTCTCTCTCTCTCTCTCTCCGGCTCAGGTCATGTCCTGATGTGACCTCTGACCCTCTCAGACTGAGGGAAGCTTTAGCTGCTGATCTGACCCTGAGCCGCCCACCACACACTGACATGCATATATTATTCATATGATAAGTGTTATCGTGTTAGAACTCAATTATGCATTCATATCATTTTTATACAAATTTATAACAACTTATGTCAATTATGAATTATATATGGAATCATTTAGATTTCTTGATTATGACTTAGTATCTCATATTTTTGACTTTTTATCTGGTAATTATGACAAGTCAAAATTATGACATGTAATTATGACATTGTGTCATATTTTCCTAATGTCTAAAAATTCTAATTCATTCATCTTGTAGTTATGACATAAAAGTCATAATTATGTGTTAATAATTATATAATAATTATGACGTCATATTTTTGACCTTTTATGAATATAATTTTCTTCTATTATTATGACTTAGCATCTCAGTTTAAACTTTGTCTCGTAATAATGACGCAACGGTCATAATTATGACATTTTGTGTCAATGCCACGGAAAGTCATAATTTAATAATTTCAGTTATGACTTATGTGATCATTTCGACTCTCATAATTAAAAAAAAATCTCGTAATTATGATATAAAACAATGACATCTAACGTCATATTTTAGACTTTTATGTCAATTATGACACGGAAAGTTATAATTTTGATTTTTTTTATTATGACTTAGTATCTCATATTTTTGACTTTTTATCTCGTAATTATGACATTTTGTCATATTTACAACTTTTTTTTCATAATGACTGTATGAATTAGAAAATTTTTATCTTGTAGTTATGACATAAAAGTCATAATTATGTGTTAATAATTATGTAATAATTACGACATCATATTTTCAACTTTTTATGTCAATTATGACATGGAAAGTCGTAATTATTTCTATTATTATGAACTTTTTGTCTCGTAATAATGACGTCATAATTATGACATTTTGTGTCAATAATGTCACGGAAAGTCATAATTTCGTTTTTTCAATTATGACGTAGTATGTGATAATTTCGACTCATAATTTCACATTTTTATCTTGTAATTATGATTTCTGTGACAGTGATTATGACATTTAACATCATATTTTTTACTTTATGTCAATTACGACACGGAAAGTCATAATTTCGATTTTTTGATTATGACTTAGTATCTCATTTTTTACTTTTTATCTGGTAATTACGACATAAGTCAAAATTATGACATGTAATTATGACATTTTGTGTCATTTTCATAATGTCTAAAAATTCTAATTCATTCATCTTGTAATTATGACATAAAAGTCATAATTATGTGTTAATAATTATATAATAATTATGACGTCATATTTTCGACGTTTTATGAATATAATTTTCTTCTATTATTATGACTTAGCATCTCAGTTTAAACTTTTTGTCTCGTAATAATGACGCAACGGTCATAATTATGACATTTTGTGTCAATGCCACGGAAAGTCATAATTTCAGTTATGACTTATGTGATCATTTCGACTCATAATTAAAAAAACATCTCGTAATTATGATATAAAGCGATGACATCTAACGTCATATTTTAGACTTTTATGTCAATTATGACACGGAAAGTTATCATTTTGATTTTTTGATTATGACTTAGTATCTCATATTTTTGACTTTTTATCTGGTAAAATTATGACACGGAAAGTTATCATTTTGATTTTTCTATAACGACTTTTTATCTCATAATTATGACATGCAATAATTACGTCATATTTTCAACGTTTTGTCATAATTTAGACTTTGTATGAATCAGAATGACATCATTTAGACATTTTACACTTATTCACTTTCTAGTCATAATTATTTGTGTCATAATTAAGATGTTTCTGAGACCGAATTCTCCATGGCAACAAATATTTGGGTTTCACTCATCTTAATCTAACACTGAGTAATGCTGAGGGTGTGTGTTCGTGTAGCAGGTTTAAGGTGTGTGTGTGTGTTTACCTGTCTCTCGGTGGGCGGGGCCACGGGCCGCTTCAGGTGCGTGGCCATTTTCTCCTCGCAGTGTCTGTGAACCTGCGGTCGGACTCGAGCTCAGTCACAATCCCTGAGGTCAGAGGTCATGCTGATGTGATCAGCGCGGATCAGACACACTCTCACTGCAGTCATGAAGAAAGGATCGCTCAACTTCCTGGGGCGGAAGAATCAATCCCTATTCGGGACCAATGTGGAATTCAAGGAAATGGGTAAGAGATTCATTCACACTCATCTAAAGTCGATATCGATCTGATATCAGTTTAAAGGGCTCTTCACGCGACCTTTGCACCTGTCAGGGAGTGCGCGCGCCCGCGAGCGCGTCCCGCTTCTGCGCGATCGTTCCCAGAACACTTTCTTAAAGACACGAATAGCGTTTAAAACAGCTCTGGGTTAGTTCGCTGTGGGAGAGTAGGGTTAGTCCGGTGTAAGCAGGCTTATTTCTGACAGAATCACCACATTCAAATATAAAGTTTTTCCCTTCAGAGGTCTGTGGCGTGTCCGATTACACTGACAGAAACACTGTGTTTATCGACAATAGCATTGTACTACACCGTTTTTGGACATATACCATTAGTACTACACCGTTTTTGAGCATGTAAAATGGTAATATCATGTTTCTGTGGACATATTCCATAATATTACCATGTTTCTGGACATGTACCATTAGTACTACATTGTTTTTGAGCATGTAAAATGGTAATGTCATGTTTCTTTGGACATATACCATAGTATTACCATGTTTTTGGACATATACCATTAGTACTACATTGTTTTTGAGCATGTAAAATGGTAATGTCATGTTTCTTTGGACATATACCATAGTATTACCATGTTTTTGGACATATACCATAGTATTACCATGTTTTTGGACATATACCATTAGTACCACACTGTTTTTGGACATATACCATAGTACTGTCATGTTTCTGTGGACATATACCATAGTATTACCATGTTTTTGGACATATACCATTAGTACTACACTGTTTTTGAGCATGTAACATGGTAATATCATGTTTCTGTGGACATATACCATTAGTACTACACCGTTTTTGAGCATGTAACATGGTAATATCATGTTTCTGTGGACATATACCATTAGTACTACACTGTTTTTGAGCATGTAAAATGGTAATATCATGTTTCTGTGGACATATACCATTAGTACTACACTGTTTTTGAGCATGTAACATGGTAATATCATGTTTCTGTGGACATATACCATTAGTACTACACCGTTTTTGAGCATGTAAAATGGTAATATCATGTTTCTGTGGACATATACCATTAGTACTACACCGTTTTTGAGCATGTAAAATGGTAATATCATGTTTCTGGACATGTACCATTAGTACTACATTGTTTTTGAGCATGTAAAATGGTAATGTCATGTTTCTTTGGACATATACCATAGTATTACCATGTTTTTGGACATATACCATTAGTACTACATTGTTTTTGAGCATGTAAAATGGTAATGTCATGTTTCTTTGGACATATACCATAGTATTACCATGTTTTTGGACATATACCATTAGTACTACACTGTTTTTGAGCATGTAACATGGTAATATCATGTTTCTGTGGACATATACCATTAGTACTACACTGTTTTTGAGCATGTAAAATGGTAATATCATGTTTCTGTGGACATATACCATTAGTACTACACCGTTTTTGAGCATGTAAAATGGTAATATCATGTTTCTGTGGACATATACCATTAGTACTACACCGTTTTTGAGCATGTAAAATGGTAATATCATGTTTCTGGACATGTACCATTAGTACTACATTGTTTTTGAGCATGTAAAATGGTAATGTCATGTTTCTTTGGACATATACCATAGTATTACCATGTTTTTGGACATATACCATTAGTACCACACTGTTTTTGGACATATACCATGGTAATGTCATTTTTCTGTGGACATATACCATAGTACTACCCTGTTTTTGGACATGTAACTTGGTACTATAGTAGTTTTGGATATGTACAATGGTAATATGTTTAGTAGTACCATTGTATTTTGGTAGTTTATGGAGTATACTGTGAAAAATGTGTCCATTTCAAAGTACCATAGTATTACTATCTTGTTATTTTTGTAACTAACATATGGAACACACTTTAGTTAGTTTAAATATATAAAATGATGCATTTGTTGCAACACATATTCTTACATTTGTTTCAAAGAAGGCTTTAAAAACATTGAGACGTCTGGTCAAACTTCCTGTTTGTAATGATTGACGAGAATCAGGACAGCTGAAGCTCTGGTAATTGCATCATTAACACAGTTAAAGTCGTTAAGGAGCAAGCACAGATAACCGAACATAGATTACGGACTGAATACTGATCATATAGCAGGAACACAGAGGGCGCAGGTTCAAATCCTGTACCGACTGACCCACAACTACTACTTTCTTGGGACCTGAAATTAACACAATCACTTTATATAAGAAACATCGAACAGGACGGTGATATTTGCCCGTGTTTGTTTTGATTTATAACGCTGAGAGTAAAAGTTATTGCTGGCTTTTCAAGAATGCGTGAAATGAAGAACCAAACACTGACCTTTGACCTGTGATGAAGCCATATGAACTGCTGTTTAGATGGTCACAGTGACTTTGAACCACGCAGGCTGCTAGTTAAACGATGCTAACCAGGTAAATAACGTGTCTTTGTTTTTCAGATAACGTGGAGCTGGTGTTGGACTCGGCTGCCATCCCGGAGTCTGGGACCGCCAAAGTGCGCTCACGTCCGACCGTAAAACACTTCACGGTACGTCCCAAAACACGCTGATCACATGATCATTCTCTATCCTGGCATTAAAGGGACACAGATTTTATTTTAGCATCAAAGAATAGATTTTTTATTTTTTTTTTACCCACAAAAACGGGTAAAACCATGGTATATGTACAAAACAATGGGTAAAACCATGGTACATGCCCACAAAAACGGGTAAAACCATGGTACATGTACAAAACAATGGGTAAAACCATGGTACATGCCCACAAAAACGGGTAAAACCATGGTACATGCCCACAAAAACGGGTAAAACCATGGTACATGCCCACAAAAACGGGTAAAACCATGGTAATTGTCCAAAACAATGGGTAAAACCATGGTACATGTCCAAAACAATGGGTAAAACCATGGTACATGCCCACAAACACGGGTAAAACCATGGTACATGCCCACAAACACGGGTAAAACCATGGTACATGCCCACAAACACGGGTAAAACCATGGTACATGTCCAAAACAATTGGTAAAACCATGGTACATGCCCACAAACACGGGTAAAACCATGGTACATGCCCACAAACACGGGTAAAACCATGGTAATTGTCCAAAACAATGGGTAAAACCATGGTACATGTACAAAACAATTGGTAAAACCATGGTACATGCCCACAAACACGGGTAAAACCATGGTACATGCCCACAAACACGGGTAAAACCATGGTAATTGTCCAAAACAATGGGTAAAACCATGGTACATGTACAAAACAATGGGTAAAACCATGGTACATGTACAAAACAATGGGTAAAACCATGGTACATGTCCAAAACAATGGGTAAAACCATGGTACATGTCCAAAACAATGGGTAAAACCATGGTACATGTCCAAAACAATGGGTAAAACCATGGTACATGTCCAAAACAATGGGTAAAACCATGGTACATGTCCAAAACAATGGGTAAAACCATGGTACATGTCCAAAACAATGGGTAAAACCATGGTACATGTCCAAAACAATGGGTAAAACCATGGTACATGCCCACAAAAACGGGTAAAACCATGGTACATGCCCACAAAAACGGGTAAAACCATGGTACATGTCCAAAACAATGGGTAAAACCATGGTACATGTCCAAAACAATGGGTAAAACCATGGTACATGTCCAAAACAATGGGTAAAACCATGGTACATGCCCACAAAAACGGGTAAAACCATGGTACATGCCCACAAACACGGGTAAAACCATGGTACATGTCCAAAACAATGGGTAAAACCATGGTACATGCCCACAAAAACGGGTAAAACCATGGTACATGCCCACAAACACGGGTAAAACCATGGTACATGCCCACAAACACGGGTAAAACCATGGTACATGTCCAAAACAATGGGTAAAACCATGGTACATGTACAAAACAATGGGTAAAACCATGGTACATGCCCACAAACACGGGTAAAACCATGGTACATGTCCAAAACAATGGGTAAAACCATGGTACATGTAAAAGAAAAACAGGGTAAAATGATGGTGTATGTCCAATCACTGTACCCTAGTACACCCGTAAGCAAATTTGTAATGTTGCGGTCACTTGTGAATAGTATTACCATGTTTTGTTGGACATTTACCACGGTCATACAGTGTTTTTGCACATGGTACCATGGTATTATGATGTTTTGGTACAATGGTAGAGTCATTTCTTTTTTTAAATGTACAATGATAATAACATGGCATTTTGAAGCGTCATGTAAATTCTGTGGTATATGAAAATAGTAATCAAATATACTGTGGTTGTATATCATTACTGACACAATCTGAACATGTTTTGGCTGTACTGTAGTCGATTCTGCTTCATTGAGAGAAATGTGCTGAAACAGTCACACGTACACACATTGCTAAAGACACACCTTTAGCTTCAGAACAAACACACCCTTCAGCAGATAAACACACTTTCACTCTGACAGAACAAAGCGAACACACACAGCAGTTGTGTGTTGGTGTCGCCCTGGTGATGATGATGACCAAATCACGGTAAACACACTCGGATTGTGTCAGTAATTGTTCATCTGAGCGTGTTCAGACTCGACTCACTTCATGAGATCAGGATCCTGATGATTCAGCTGTTCCAACGCTCTCCTGTCAGCTTCTTGTGCAGGTTTTAGCCGGCCGGTGCAGGTGCTGTTTTGAATACACGTTTTGTTTGTGTTCAGCAGAGATCTGGCAGACACACACACACACACACACACTACAGTAATTCTTCTATTATGGCTCATTCTTTCTGAACAAATCTCTAGTAGTAAAGTTCAGTGCAGTTTTCACGCAAGTTGCTGTGGATGATTGATTTGAGCCCTTTGGCTTGTTCAGATTTTTTTTGCTTTGTTTTTGTGATTCTCCCATAAAGAACCTGAAACACAAACATACACGTTTAAGGGGTGTGTCCTTTTTTGCATGTCAATGAACTGAAAGGACAAGAATGAAAGTGATTTTTGTCTGAAGGTGTCCGTAGAGAAAGCCATTTCCTAAATGTTTTCGGATACAGACCAGAAATTCACATTGAGTGCACTCAGTTTAGCAACCTGAACATGTTTTCATAACAGTCATTCACATTATGGGGTGTTGGTGAGGAGTGTCCAAGAATCTGTGTCAGCTGATTCACAGAAGCACATCTGGAACATTACCCAGAGTCGAGTATGAAATCGGGATGGGTTTACGCATGAGAAAGAAAGAGCCAAGTCAAGAGAAAGGATCCATGTCCTTGAACGTCATAAGCTCTCTAAATAGTTTAGTTTATGGGAAACTGGTTTGTTTAGTGCCTAGAAATAAAAACTCTGACTCAGTGGCTCCTACAATGAAAGGTGTGTTACTGCTGTAGACTCCCTTACCCTTCTAACAGTCTCCTTCAATCGGGAGGTTGCTGACAAATGTTTCTCTTTATATCCTAGTCGTCTGACACTGTGCAAGGCTTTGCGGTTCCAACTCCCAAGGTGCCGATTCTTCCGCCCTTCATGGAACCCAAGATAAACGGTACAGGTGAGATCACAACACTCCACAAACATGATGACCGGGAATAGTTGACTTCTTGGATAACACATTAGGGATGGGAATGGGAGCAAGTCAATAATTCTCAACATTCTTGAGGCGTTTTAAGGAACTAATGAAGTTGTCTTTTTGTAGGAAGTACCACAACTCTCCCGAAAGGAAGAATGCTTTCCGTCCCCGATATAATCGAGGGAGAAATACTTGTTCCTCCACCGCCCATCTCCGCCCCTCCACCCCCTCCGTCCTCGTCAGCCCCACCTCCTCCATCATTCATCCCTCCCCCACCAAAGTTCTTTGGTGAAATGGACCCTTTTGTAAACAATGCAAGACTACAGACCCCTCCAATGGCACCCCGTAAACCTTCATCACTTACCGGGTCTGAGTACAGTTCAGATTTGGACCTGGCCTCCCTCAAACCTCCTCCAATGGCCCCTCCGAAACCTCCATCTGAAACGTCCAGCTTCAGAGGTTCCCTCTCCAGTCTGCTGGAGGTCCAAGATATCCCAGAATGCCCTAAATTCACCCCACCGCCACCCCCTGGGGTGAAAGCGCCAACTGTTCTTGCTAAATCTCCAAAACCGGTGCCTACAAAACCCATCCGAATGTCCTCCATACCTAATCTGGATATCCAGTCCCAAACGCCAGCGCCACCTGTTGCTTCTAACCCAACACCATCTAGCTTCAACCCCCAGAACACAGCCAAACTCTACACCATACAGAAGGGCGCATTACTTGGCGGAAAGACGGACAGGGAAAATGTCCAGTCCATTCTAATGCTGGAAGATTCTTCTGGAAACACGGTTGGTGTTGTCAATGGGAAAAATGGTGGATCTCTCCAACCAGTCCAATCAGTGGGGCCGCCAATTAAACCAGCCCGTCGGAACAGCTCCGCTACTCAGCTACAGAATGACCAGCCAGACATGGCACAAGCGCCACGTCAACCAATCAAGGTCGAGGCCAAAATCCATCCTGAGCCTGTCTCGGTACAAAATATCCCCACTGTGGTTCCAACACCAATCAAAGTCTCACCCAAAATAGAGAAGAAAATGCCTGATGTCAGGCAGGTGATGGCCCCGGTGGAGTCCCCTGGCAGGTCTCGCAGGTACAGCCCGATCACGAAACACCAACAGCTCAACGCACGGGGAGTAGATGGCGCAGTGAAGAAAGAGACATCGACCTCACCGTTCGCCCTGCTCATGGCTGCAAAGGAAAGAGATAAGGGGAGAGAGCAGCAGAGAACAGCTCTATCCCGAAAGAACAGCAACTCCACAGAGCCAGTCAATTCTGTGATCCAAGCAAGTGTGGAAAAACCAAACTCCTTCACTGTCACTCCTCGAGACCCAACACCGGACAGTCCCAATGTGCAATTAAAGTTCACCACAAACGTGCAACCACCCACCAAAGCAGAGGTTCCAAAAGTGTCCTACTCAAAGCCAGAGATAAGCTCAACTCCTCAACAAAGTAGCCCATTGAACAGCTCTGTTGGCGGTCTGGGTGTCCCCGTTAAAGATGTGGAAAGCGGAGAAGAGTTGACCTTCATTCCGCCACCTCCTGAGTTTGCCAACTCCGACACTGAGGACGAACCTCCGATTCCCCGACCAAGTCACCGCGCTCCTGGTCCCCCTGTGAAAACTGCCTCTCAACCTTATAAAACCTTACCTGCTACACCCGCTCCAATCATTAACTGCCCCCCGCCAAGCCACCCCGCACCTTCACCTGTCAAACCCTTCATACCTGCTCAAATGTCTAACTGCCCCCCTCCTGTTAAAACTTCCTCCCAAACTTTTAAAACCTTACCTGCTATACCTGCTCCTATCATTAACTGCCCGCCGCCAAGTCACCCCGCTCCTGCTGCCCCTGTGAAAACTTCTAAATCCTTCTTACCTACTCAAATCACCAACGGTGCCCCACCAAGTCACAACGCTCCTGCCAAACCCTCCCCACCTGCTACACCTCCTCCTGTAACCAATAGCCCCCTTATTTCCCCCAAACCTAAACCACCCAACTGTCCTCCAAAGGCCCCAGGCCCTCCACCAAACTTCCAGCCCCAATTCAAACCAGTTCAAACTAAAGCCACCCAACCCCCAGCTCAGGGGCCTCCATCCGTCTCCACTAGCCAGGCAACGCTTCTCAGTATCTTGCAGAAGAAGATGCTGGAGATGGACCCCAAGTTCTCAGCTGCCAAGGAGGTGGAGTCCAATGGAGATGACTGGAACTCTCCGCTGTCCGATGACGAGTCGCCACCTGCCACATCCAATCGTATGAAAACCCAAAGTGCAACCCTGCCCGCGCAAACTCGTGGACTGGACCTGAAGGAGCTGGAAAGCCAAGCGGCCAAAAAAGCTCAAAATTATGCCACTTCAGCTAAATCCCACAACAGGTAAACTGAACAAGTTCAAGTCCAAGTTGTTGTTTTTTGGGTGAAACATTAAGAGAGGACAATGTCAGGCCGGAAAAGGTTGGATAGTTTAAAGTGTTAAAACAAGAGGGATAATGATGCCTGTTTCCACTTCTGTGTAATAAAAGATAACGGGGTAAAGTAATACGTTCACACTGTGAGGATTAAAGGCACAATTGGGAGAAATTAAGTTGCATTTACAAGGAATAGAGTGGCAGTTGCCTTTTATACTCGGAGGAGGAAACAGGCTTCCATAGGAGATCTCGGCCAGATTATGTAAAGAAAGATTACGTAACATTTTTCTTTGAAATAACATTCACAATAGTTCAGTCATCTCAGTTCACGCCTCCCTGAGAGCACATGCACATAGCTGAGATGTTCGTTTGATGTGTGTTTTTCCCTGGAAGACAAATAGACTGCTAAAATATTCTCTCTGATACTAGAGCGACATTATTTGGATGCTTAAACCTGAATTTACCAATCCAGCTGATGGCCACAAAAATCTTTTGTAATATTGAGAAATCTCTGGTCAAAGTAGAATCAAAAGGCAAACAGTTACTTAGAGAGGACCTGTGTTTATCTTTCTTTAGAGTGTAATGTTGCCGTTTGAGCATGAAAGCTCTGCAAAGCTCCAAAGTCCCTCTGGCGGGAGTTCTTCTCTATCAGTGTCAGAGTTTCTGAACTCCTGAAACGCCTCCATTGTCCGGGAACCGTCACAATATTCCTCATTTAAATAATTAATGCACTGAATAAAGGGGCGGGACCTGGTTGAGTTAGTTAGTAGTGTGTTGAAACTGCCGGTTATGGTAAGGGGCGGGGCATTTCCCAAACAATCTGAAAGCGCTTGACCAATCACAACACACTGCTCCAGCCGACCAATCAGAGCATAGTTTGCTTTTCAGAAGGAGGGGCTTCATAGAGACAGGAACTAAACAGAGCGCTACTGACAGACTGAGAAGAGAGGAGCCGCAACAATGGAGGATATGAGGAAATAACAACGATGCTCAATATATCGGTCACCATTGCGGTATTGGCTGGATATATGTTCACTTTTAATCGTATCGTTATCGGCATTGGTCGACAAATGCAAATGTTTTATCTTATCGGTCGTCATAACGGTATCGGACATTCATGTTCATTTTTTATGTTATAGGCCACTATATCAGTATCAACCGAAATATATACGTCTTTAATCTTATCTATAAAAATATCGGTAGATATGTGTTCATCTTTAATCATATCGTTATCGGTATCAGACGTTTTATGTACTTTTTTAATGTTATAGGCCACTATGTCAGTATCAACCAAGTACATTTTTTCATCTTATCTGTAAAAATATCGGTATTGGTTAATGTATGTTCATTTTTAATCTTAGTGTTATCGGTCGTCATATTGGTATCAACCGATATATGTACATTTTTAATCTTATCGACAAAAATATCGATATTGGCCAATATATGTTCATTTTTAATTGTATTGTTAATGGCATTGGCCGATATATGTAAATTTTTTATCTTATCGGTATCAGTCGTCATATTGATATTAACCAATATATGTTCATCTTTAATCTTATCGTTATCGGTATCAGACGTTTTATGTAAATTTTTTATGTTATCGGTCTCGGACATTTATGTTCATTTTTAATGTTATAGGCCACTATATCAGTATCAACCGATATATGTACGTCTTTAATCTTATCTGTAAAAATATCGGTATCGCCTGCCTGATATATGTTCATTTTAATCTCTGCGTTATCAGTCGTCATATTGATATCAGCCGATATATGTTAATTTTTTATCGCATTGTCATCTGTATCGGCCGACATATGTTCATTTTCAATGTTATCGTCCCAATAAGACAATTTGTCCGATATATTAAAGCCGATAAATGTTATTTCCTTCCGCTGAGACGCTTCAGAAGCGCACTGTTCACCATGATGGGTTTGAATAGCTTGAAATATGATCACTTCAAAAAGGAAAACACAGTTCAGAGCAACATGTGCACTAAACAAATATGAATTTCGATTTATCGGCCAATATATCGGTTACCGGCTTACAAATACAAAGATCAAAGCCAAAACATTCAAACCTGGGGCCTGTACCATGAAGCCGGTTTAGCTGGCTAGCCAGATGTGTTTAAGCTTAGTTTGTGGGTTTTAGGTACCATTAAAGTGGTTTGGCTTTTAGCCGTGTTCATCTCCATAGTAACTTGCGGTCCACGGCTGACCTGCTCCAGGGCAGGTTATGTTCTGGATAAGAGATCTCAAACTGAAAGTAGACCAATCAGCTGTGAGCAAAGTGACACACCTCTGATGCAATGAAGCCACTCCCCCTGTTTCTACTCCAAATTAAAGGTCACTACATAGCAAATGTTTTTTAAAGACTAAAGCGTCTGGCTTTTAACAATTCTTATTTATTATAATAATAATTTTGAATGACTTTGATATCATTTAAGTAATTATTATACCCTTAATCAATTACACGTGCATCATTTTAGTTAATCAATCATTAATAGGCACATGGTTAAAATTAATATAAATAGCCTATATAAAGGTCATACAAATAAGCTTTAAAATCAATAAATAAAGCTATACAAATGAATACATGCGAGCATAAATGTTCAATTCTCAACTAAACCAACTTCATAACGTTTACTTGCACTGACTAATAGACAGCGCTTTTCTTCTTCCTGTGTAAATTTGTTTAAATTCTTAATATTTTTCAATCATGTCTATTCTGCAGAAGAGAGAAATCAATTTCGCCGCTTCTCTCGCGAGAAGTGAATCTCAGTTGCGTGTGATTGGCTGTTCACTACTGATGTCACAGCTAAACTCCGGATCAAAGCCTGAGTTGACAGAGAAAGCTGATGATCAGCATCATGGGACCAACAAAACCTGAATAGATTGGTTTGGTTTTGTCAACTCGAAACTAATCCTGTAACCCTGAGTTTGTTAAACTACCATCATGGTACAGCTCTAGCAGAGCCCCAAAACAAGACTACTATAATAAATATAGCTGCGAGCAGCCATTAACGGGGCCAGGCGCAAAGAAGAAGACAAGACATGCCAACATGGCTGGGAGTGTAATGTGGCGTTCACACCGGACGCGATTCGCGCGAAGGTGGACGCTTGAACATTTTGAGTTCACTCGCTTCATTCGCGCGTGAAAAACGCGTGTGACAACTACACACCAGACGCGAATTCGCGTCATGGGCGGGGCTTCTGCTCTATATGAGCCTATATGAGTTTTTTTGTAAAAAATACTACTATTAATGTGCGACAAAACGTAGTTTAAAGACTTTTTCAGGCGATAATATAGTTGTTTAAAGCTCAAATCTGTGGTTAATTTATAAAAAGAGTGCCTATTTGAGCATTTTATCTGGCGTTTTCGGAGTTGTGAGATCCAGGGGATCGGCGGCGCTCAGCGCTCGTGTACCCGGGGAGACCCGCCTTCCCTCGGCTAGTCCTTCTCACATTTGCCGCTGGCTCTGGCTCTTTTTTTCTGCTCCTGTCTCGTTGTGAAATGGCTCACAATAACTCACTTTCTTCCAAGCAAGATCCTTTTAATTCCTGTTCCTGTAGTGATAGGATGATGTATCACAGCTCCGGGTCTCCACATACGGCCACCATTATCTTGTCCTCCATTGTTGTTGGGATTTCTGCCTCCGCTTGTAAATGCGTCACTACTAGAGCAAGCTCGTGATTGGTTAACGCGGCGCGAAATATCCGCCAGAGTTCAGATTTTTCAACTTGAGCGATTCGCGCGTTCAAAACGCTCAATTCGCGTCATTCGCGCCGCCTCAATCGCGCGAATCGCTCGAATCTCGCCGCCTCAATCGCGCGAATCGCGCCGCAGAATGCCATTTCGCGTCTCTGCATTGACTTAACATGTAAATCACTCGCGCGAATCGCGTCCGGTGTGAACGCAACATTAGACCAACTGCAACAATGAGCAATTAAAGGCATTTTAAGATGATTTTAGGCAAAATGGCTGAAAAATCATATACAGTCACTAATAATAGGATTTAATGGTTTATCACTTTTGACCAATAGGTGGCGCAGTAACGAAATTGATGTGGTGTGGTCAGAGTGAGACGACAATGACAAAGGCAAAGTTTGATGTCAGTATGTCAAAGCATTGCAGAGATTCAGCCTCAAGAGTCATTTTGGCATCATGCCTCAACTTTGTCGCTGCAGTATATGAAAACGGTTTGGTCTGTTGACACAAAATTAATAACTTTTTGCTGTATTAGTCTGAAGATGTTACGATTCGATTTTAGTGAAAATCAGACAAAGGAATTTGAAAAAGTAGGTTTCTAAAGGAAATCAAAATGGCTAACAGAATGTTTGGCCAAATATGGTAAAATTGGGATCTATGCTCTTGGCATGACCCAAGGAATCTATTAAAACCAGTTTTATGACAATAGTCAAATTTAATCAAAAGTTATTAGCATTATTGGTAAAATTCATTATAACTTTTGTCCACAAGGTGGCAAACTTTTTGAGTACTTTCAAGGCTTGGTGACGAAGACACACACAAAGTTTTGTAATGATACGCCAATGCGTTTGTAAAACATAGCACTTTCTGACAAAATTCAAAATGGCCGACACCCAAAATGGTTGATATTGGAAAATTGGGTATTGTATGGCTCGGCGTGATGCCCCGACTCTAAAGAGACCCGTTTTGTGATATTTGGCTAAAGCGTTCTTAAGTTATAATCAAAAATATCACATTTTTGTATCTCTGGGCCACTAGGTGGCACTGCGCCGAAACACTGCAGGCAGCCTCAGGTCATGGCTGGCATTACACACACCACGTTTGGTTAGAACATGCTAAAGCGTTGCGGAGACAGAGCCTGACTCTCATTTTTGTGGGCACTTTGTCGATTTCACTCGAGCGTTATTTAAGAACAGTTTGACTGATCATCTCGAGTCTAATACGGTTTTGTCAGCATAGTCTGAAGATGATCTGGTTTAATTTTTGTGCAAATTGGAGCAATGGCCTAGGAGTTTGCAAAAGTAGGTTTTTCGGTTAATTAAAAATGGCGGGAAAATTATTATGACGGAAAATGACAATCGAATTGGCTTGAGGCAAGGAATCAGATAATTTTTTTATTTCTAGCCCTTATGGTTCAAAAGTTATAAGCAAAAATATGAGTCAAACTTTGGACAGGTGGTGGCGCTAGAGGGATTGTTTTAGAGATTCCAAAATTGGTGTGGTTAATGCTGGGACTGTCCTCTATCTGTGCGCCAAATTTCACAACTTTCCCGCAAGCGGTATTATGGGCTGCCATAGACTTTCGGCAGAATAATCAGAAATCCTTCAGTGCTTGGCCCCTATTGAGCCGTTAACTGAAGAATAACAGCCCTCCTCTTTATCCTCCAGCAGCGGCCCATCCAGCAAACAGCAGTTCGGGATGACCTTCACCGTGAGACCAGGATCCAAACAGCCCATAACACCCGTGATCAAAGACGGGTCGCCCTGATCCGCAGAACATTCGTGCCTTACCTGTACATACGCCAACGCCCGCCTGAGGCTCATCGCTGAAGTATTACTGGAACTCTGCAGTGCTCGACTCCTTCCCAGAGCTGCTCAAGCCCTCGGGTGGAGCCCCGGCCCCGGCCCTGCACACACAACACCTGACCGTCTGTAATCATTAATGAACACAAGCCTCTTCAGCTCTGGGGCGAGCGTCTCTCAGTGCTGCTTCCAGGTCAAAACATGATGTATTTGATGAACTATGTTATGAAAGTGTGAGCTGTACCGTGTGACTCCTTGAACACGCCCCTCTCTTATTTTCCAGGAGACACCGGACGAAAATAAGCTCAAGTGTGTAAATAAGATGTATCTTTAGAGGTCAATAGGTCAATAATCATGCTTTATTAATCTATGGAGTTATTGGTGCGATGTCGTTACTTTGGATGTGTAACTGTGTTACGCCTGAACTGCAATAAAACCTGCCAGAGAACAATAGATGACACTTTATTGAACAGTTTTTCTCAGATCTGAAGGTGTGAAATATGAGAGGCATAATCGAGCTCCTGAAACACATCAGCGCTGCTGCAGGGCCCAACTCATGAGCCGTCAGACCAGCGGGCGGGGGGTTTCCCATGATGCTCTAGGGCGCGGGCGTCTGCGGGCTCACGCTGTGGTGCAGCACCTGATGGTCCCAGCCCACACTGGTCAACACGGACGAGCCGCCCGGGACCCAACACACACCGCGCACGAAGTCCTGGTGCCGCCGGTCCCTGAAACTGAACACACACCACAGATTCAGACACACTCTCTAGGATACACACACACACTCTCTAGGATACACACACACACACCACAGACTCAGACACACTCTCTAGGAAACACACACTCTAGGATACACACACACACACACTCTCTAGGATACACACACACACACACACTCTAGGATACACACACACACAC
>CM042263.1:38039302-38044302 GCA_023566225.1 Romanogobio albipinnatus
ACACACAACTACATCTACAACACCGCCACACACACACACACACACACACAACTACATCAACAACACCGCCACACACACAACTACATCAACAACACCGCCACACACACACACACACAATTACATCAACAACACCGCCACACACACAACTACATCTACAACACCGCCACACACACACACACACACACACACAACTACATCAACAACACCGCCACACACACACACACACAATTACATCAACAACACCGCCACACACACAACTACATCTACAACACCGCCACACACACACACACACACACACACACACACACACACACAACTACATCAACAACACCGCCACACACACACACACACACACATCACTAGGGTACATTATTATTAATGCACATCCTCCAAAAGCCATGGTTACATGAGTCAATAAGCACAACATTACTACGGTTTATGTCAGAAACAACACATTATTATAATAAACAGGCGTCCAATGGGGTCGTCAGTATCAGGCCCTCATTAAACATCTCCAAAAAACCCATAAAGAGTGAAAACTCACAGAAAGTAACTCAAGGCTCATAACTCGATTGATCACTTCATAGTTTAGAACACAAATGTCCGCACATCTGGTGTTGAGCTGATCAAAGCTGCTGCATTTGGAACCGAGGCGGCCATTTTGTTTAGCCCGTGGCGCCCTCTAATGGACACTTCTAAAAGTGTTCCTGCGTGAGGGATCAGTGGATTCTGATGATTTATGGGCTCATTATGATTTTAATGACCTTATGACACATGACTATATGAGCCGTATGATTACAGTACATGTTATGAAAGAGCATTTAATAAATTATGGGAAATAAGATTCTATGTCTCAGGAAATAACTCGGCTCTACTGATGAGTCGAAGGAATGTGTGGTAGAGTTCAGACTCAAGGCTTTCAGACACGCCCGGTTTGTGTTGATCAAGGCAGTCCTTTTGATTATTAATATGTATAATATGATTATTAATTTTTTGTTTGTTGCTAAGCGGCACCCGCCATTTTGTGTTATTCCACGTGGTTCTGGTTCCATTGGATAACACTGCGCCCCGGACAGCCCACGTGTGTTCATCACTCTGGTGATCGATTATGGGCTGGTATTAATGGCGGGAATCTGCTGTGAATAACGCCGGTCCCCCTCAGAGCATGCCTGATGTTATGAACACGCCTCGGCTCTTAAACAGTGACACGCAACAGAAGCGTTCAAGGAAGAGCCCACCCAGATAACACACACATCCGGGCCAGCTGCGGCACACATGGCTCAGTTCTAGCAGAGGTCACATGGTCACATCTGGCCCACACACATCAAGCCAGTTTTAGTGTTAGTCGTGCTTGATGTGTGTGGGCTAGATGTGACCATGTGACCTCTGCCAGAACTGAGCCATGTGTGCCGCAGCTGGCCCGGATGAGGCCCGGATGAGGCCCGGATGTGTGTGCTACTGCCAGCCACTCAAACGACTCCTAAAGGGCAAAGGCCGCCTGTGTTTAATACCATATACTGGGAGAGATGGTGGTCCAGTGGGTTAAACCACTGAGCTGATATGCAGAAGGTTGCTGGTTCAATCCCAGTGTTCGCCACCAGTGTGTCCTTGAGCAAGGCTCTTTACTCCGTGTTGCTCCAGGGGGATTGTCCCTGTAGTCGCTTTGGATAAAAGCGTCTGCCAAATGCATAAATGTAAAATGTAATCGCGTTGTATTAGCATCTGATAGCGCTACTGTAAGGGTGTGATCTCTACACTACAGGTCCATAATACCTTAATACCATAATAAGTGTGAGTGAGTGTGTGTGTTAGCGTGCGTGCGAGTGAATGTGAGCGAGTGTATGTGTGTGTGAGTGAGTGTGTGAGTGCGTGCAAGTGAATGTGAGCGTGTGTGTGTGAGTGAGTGTGTGAGTGCGTGCGAGTGAATGAGTGTGAGCGTGTGTGTGTGAGTGAGTGTGTGAGTGCGTGCGAGTGAATGAGTGTGAGCGTGTGTGTGTGAGTGAGTGTGTGAGTGCGTGCGAGTGAATGAGTGTGAGCGTGTGTGTGAGTGAGTGTGTGAGTGCGTGCGTGCGAGTGAATGAGTGTGAGCGTGTGTGTGAGTGAGTGCGTGCGAGTGAATGAGTGTGAGCGTGTGTGTGTGTGTGAGTGCGAATGAGTGTGAGAGTGTGTGTGTGAGTGCGTGCGAGTGAATGAGTGTGAGCATGTGTGTGTGAGTGAGTGTGTGAGTGCGTGCGTGCGAGTGAATGAGTGTGTGTGTGTGTGTGTGTGTGTGAGAGAGAGAGAGAGCGTGTGTGTGTGAGTGCGTGCGTGCGAGTGAGTGAGTGTGTGAGTGCGTGCGAGTGAATGAGTGTGTGTGTGTGTGAGTGAGTGTGTGAGTGCGTGCGAGTGAATGAGTGTGAGCGTGTGTGTGTGTGTGTGAGTGAGTGTGTGAGTGCGTGCGAATGAGTGTGAGAGTGTGTGTGTGAGTGCGTGCGTGCGAGTGAATGAGTGTGAGCATGTGTGTGAGAGTGTGTGTGTGAGTGCGTGCGTGCGAGTGAGTGTGTGAGTGCGTGCGAGTGAATGAGTGTGTGTGTGTGAGTGAGTGTGTGAGTGCGTGCGAGTGAATGAGTGTGAGCGTGTGTGTGTGTGTGTGAGTGAGTGTGTGAGTGCGTGCGAATGAGTGTGAGAGTGTGTGTGTGAGTGCGTGCGTGCGAGTGAATGAGTGTGAGCATGTGTGTGTGAGTGAGTGTGTGAGTGCGTGCGAGTGAATGAGTGTGAGCGTGTGTGTGTGAGTGAGTGTGTGAGTGCGTGCGAGTGAATGAGTGTGAGCGTGTGTGTGTGAGTGAGTGTGTGAGTGCGTGCGAGTGAATGAGTGTGAGCGTGTGTGTGAGTGAGTGTGTGAGTGCGTGCGTGCGAGTGAATGAGTGTGAGCGTGTGTGTGAGCGAGTGTGTGAGTGCGTGCGAGCGAGTGAATGAGTGTGAGCGTGTGTGTGAGTGAATGAGTGTGAGCGTGTGTGTGTGAGTGAGTGCGTGCGAGTGAATGAGTGTGAGCGTGTGTGTGTGAGTGAGTGCGTGCGAGTGAATGAGTGTGAGCGTGTGTGTGTGAGTGAGTGTGTGCGAATGAGTGTGAGAGTGTGTGTGTGAGTGCGTGCGTGTGAATGAGTGTGTGTGTGTGTGAGAGAGTGTGTGTGTGTGAGTGCGTGCGTGCGAGTGAATGAGTGTGTGTGTGTGTGTGTGAGAGAGAGAGAGTGTGCGTGTGTGAGTGCGTGCGTGCGAGTGAGTGAGTGTGTGAGTGCGTGCGAGTGAATGAGTGTGTGTGTGTGAGTGAGTGTGCGAGTGAATGAGTGTGTGAGTGAGTGTGTGAGTGCGTGCGAGTGAATGAGTGTGAGCGTGTGTGTGTGAGTGCGTGCGAGTGAATGAGTGTGAGCGTGTGTGTGTGAGTGCGTGCGAGTGAATGAGTGTGAGCGTGTGTGTGTGAGTGTGTGTGTGAGTGAGTGTGTGAGTGCGTGCGAATGAGTGTGAGAGTGTGTGTGTGTGAGTGCGTGCATGCAAGTGAATGTGTGTGAGTGTGAGCGTGTGAGTGTGTGTGAGAGAGTGTGTGTGTGTGAGCGAGTGTGTGTGAGTGTGAGCGAGTGTGTGTGTGAGAGAGTGTGTGTGTGTGAGTGTGTGTGTGTGAGTGTGAGAGTGTGTGTTACCTGCGTCTGACGCCAGGAGTACGGTGTGCTCTGAGATCCATCGGGCGTCTGTGACTCCAGCGTCCGTCTGAACGCCCGCCTTACAGTAGCCCTCGCTGGGGGCCAGTTTGGGGTCCCTGTACACCCACACAGAGCCTTGCCAGCTGCGGCCCGACAGACTGGACGCGCCCAGCAGCAGCGCACCATCTACAACACACACCAGACAATACATCACTGCACAACACACAACACACACCGCACAACACATGCTCTAATACTGTGACCCGTCTCTGAGGACTCCTCTAGACCCCTGAAGGTGTGTGTGGTCTCTGGCACAAGATGTCAGCAGCAGATCCTTTCAGTCCTGTAAGTCCATTTCTCCTGCTTCTAACATCAACTCTGAGGACGACATGTTCACTTGCTGCCTAATATACCCCACCCACTAACAGAGATCAGTGTTACTCACCGGTCATAATGTTATGCCTGATCGGTGTATATATTACAATTATTGATTAAATATATTTATTATATACACATTATATAATTATAGGTAAATTAATTACCCAGCGCTGCGGTTCAGCAATAATAACACTAATTAAGCACAAACGCGTCATGATCTGACCTTTCCGGTAATCCACCGCGTCCAGGTGTCTCTCCATACACGCCGGAGCGTTCACCGGGATATTCCAGCAGTTCTCTTTAATCATGACGAGTTATAGTTATGATCAATAACACACTGAACACATGCACACTCCCGCAATGAATGGAAAAGACACGCGCGTGAGCGGCACTTCCGCTTCCAGCGCCGAGGACACTTCAAAATAAAAGCTGAGAAAACGACACGAACTTCAGAATAAGAGCCGCGAATATAAATCACATTTTACCACTGTGTAATATTATAAATATAGACCTACTATATAATTATTATATTATGCTTATGATTTAAAAAAAAAAATAACGAAACGTAAAAAAATCTCAAATGTATGTATGAATACTCGCTTTTCTCCTCCAGATGTCGCGCCGGTTTACGGTTAACGATCAAATGAGATGCGAGGCAAATATGCATTTAATCATCAGCACTTGAGTATGAACATAGACTTTATTCAGTTATAAAACACAAAACATTCCAGCGGCGTTTAAGTCCACAGTCTGTGTGTGTGTGTGTGTGTGTGTGTGTGTGTCATGTGTGTGTGTGTGTGTGTGTGTGTGTGTGTGTGTCATGTGTGTGTGTGTGTGTGTGTCATGTGTGTGTGTGTGTGTGTGTGTCATATACTCAGCTCTATTCTACTCTATTCTGGTCTATTCTAGCTATTATTAATCGAGCAGCAATATTAAAGGCAAGGTTAC
>CM042263.1:38051802-38109302 GCA_023566225.1 Romanogobio albipinnatus
AGAGTTTAAGCTTTAGAATGACACATAATTTATAATCATTTACTGTAAAGCAAAAGTAAAGAACTAAACGTGTTGTATTTTACACAAAATATATATTTTACTAAATAATTTTGACTCTAAAATCGCTATAAAATCAAAACCATATGTCTGCCCGAGTTGTGTTGCAAATGTGAAGTTGATATCACAAAAAATTGTGTTTAAGATTTCGAATATTTGATATTCGTACTTGCTCAATGTCAATAAATTTAATTTAATTTAATGAAACATAACTTATAATGATTTGGTGTAAAGCAAAAGTAAAAAAAAACGTAACATGTATTTTACAAAATTTTGACTCTAAAATTTGTAGAAAATCAAACGTGTTTAACCGAGTTGTGTTCCAAATGTGAAGTTGATATCACAAAAATTGAGCCGCTAAAAGCTTTTAAAGCAACGTTTTAAAGGTGACGCAACTTCAAATCAGTTTTCACAGGTGATTTTTGAGAGTTTAAGCTTTAGAATGACACCTAATTTAATATTATTTACACTAAAGCAAAAGTATAGAACTAAACACGTATTTTACACAAAATATATATTTTACAAAATCATATGGATTCTAAAATTGCTATAAAATCAAAACCATATGTCTGACCGAGTTGTGTTGCAAATGTGAAGTTGATATCACAAAAATGTCCTGTATTTTAAATGTAACGCAACTTTAAAATGGTTTTCTCAGGGGAATTTTAAGAGTTTAAGCTCTTAAGCGAATGACACCTAATTTATAATCATTTACTGTAAAGCAAAAGTAAAGAACTAAACGTGTTGTATTTTACACAAAATATATATTTTACTAAATAATTTTGACTCTAAAATCGCTATAAAATCAAAACCATATGTCTGACCGAGTTGTGTTGCAAATTTGAAATTGCTACCACAAAAAATTGAGTCGCTAAAAGCTTTTAAAGCAACGTTTTAAAGGTAACGCAACTTCAAATCAGTTTTCTCAGGATGAATTTTGAGAGTTTAAGCTTTAGAATGACACCTAATTTATAATGATTTACTGTAAAGATAAAGTAAAGTATAGAACTAAACACGTTGTATTTTACACAAAACTCTAAAATTGGTAGAAAATCAAAACCATATGTCTAACCGAGTTGTGTTCAAAATGTGAAGTTGATATCACAAAAATTAGCCGTTATTTTAAATGTAACGCAACTATAAAATGGTTTTCTCAGGGGAATTTTAAGAGTTTAAGCTCTTAAGCGAATGACACCTAATTTATAATCATTTACTGTAAAGCAAAAGTAAAGAACTAAACGTGTTGTATTTTACACAAAATACATATTTTACTAAATAATTTTCACTCTAAATTCGATAGAAAATCAAAACCATATGTCTGACCGAGTTGTGTTGCAAATTTTAAGTTGATATCACAAAAAATTTGCCGTTATTTTAAAAGTAACGCAACTATAAAATGGGTTCACAGGAATTCTGAGTGTTCGAGATTTCGAATATTTGATATTCGTACTTGCTCAATGACAATAAATTGAATTGAATGAAACATAACTTATAATGATTTGGTGTAAAGCAAAAGTAAAAAAAAAAAACGTAACGTATTTTACACAAAATACTTATTTTACAAAATGTTGACTCTAAAATTTGTAGAAAATCAAACGTGTTTAACCGAGTTCTGTTCCAAATGTGAAGTTGATATCACAAAAACTGAGCCGCTAATAAACGTTTTTATTATTATATATATTTTGATAACACAATTTCCGCTCAAATTCTCATTACAGTTATTAACATAATCCCAAATGATCACATATTTTTATTTAAATGAGCAGAAATATTATAATATATATTTGCATTCTTGCTTATGATTTTAGTGTGCGATGTACCTCGAGAGTTTTCGTGACAATCACTCATTTCTGCAGATTTTGAGCTGATTCTGTTCGAGCTGAGCGTGTTTATTCAGGTTATTGCTGATGTTTGAGAAATTAATCTTCACACAGGCATCCTCATTAAGACCTGATGAGACGTACTAATGAACAAACGCCTGAGGCCACACTCATCATACACAGATGATTTACGCAACATTTCAATGATTATCATATTTCAGCTCTATAATCTGTGTGTGTGTGTTTATTTGAGGAAAAACATCCGAGACAAAGCTGATACTCAAACATGAAAGCCCATTTTCCCAACATTAGAAAAAAAAAAATCATAATTACGACAAAAATTTGAAATTCTGCCTTATGAGTCATAATTATGACATAGAAAGTCATAATTTCGACCTTTTCACTTAGTCATAATTTTAAGTTTTAAGAAAATTTAGTTTCAAGAAGTCATATTATTATCACATTATCATAATGATGACTTAATTTCGACTTAAAATCATAATTTTGACTTTGAATGTCAGTATTATGACATAAAAAGGTGAAATTATAAAATACTAAGCATAATTATGAGTCGAACAGTCAAAATTATGGCTTCAAAATTCAGAATTACGACATAAAAAGTTGAAAATCGGAATACTAAGTTATAATTATAACTTAAAAAGTCATAATTATGACATTACAAAGTATGGCAAAAATTCAAAATTCTGACTTTAAGTAATAATAATTATAACAGTCTTTTTACTTTGATTTTTTAAATCTAAGTCATAATTTTGTCATATTTAATCTGTCACAATTACAACTAGTCATTTGTATGTGATAATTTAGACTTTGAATGTCAGTATTATGACATAAAAAGGGGAAATTATAAAATACTAAGCATAATTATGAGTCGAAAAGTCAAAATTATGGCTTCAAAATTCAAAATTATGACATAAAAAGTTGAAATCTGAATACTAAGTTATAATTATAACTTAAAAAGTCATAATTATGACATTACAAAGTCAGAATTATGGCAAAATTCTGACTTTAAAGTAATAATAATTATAACATAGCGTCTTTTTACTTTGATTTTTTAAATCTGTCATAATTTTGTCATATTTAATCTGTCACAATTACAACTAGTCATAATTATGACTTGGTATATCATAATTTAGACTTTTAATGTCATGATTATGACATAAAAGTCAAAATTATGCCCTATTTACAACATAAAAAGTCAAAATTATAACTTTGTATGTGATAATTATGTATTTTTGTAATCGTTGTCATGATAATGACATCAAATTCAAAATTATTACTCTTTATGTCGTATTAATGACTTTTCATGTCATAAATATGATTTACCAACAGTTATTTTCTGTTGTGGTGTAAATGTGGCCATATAAATGAGGCATAGCTGACCCGAATGCCTGACCCGAGCTCTCTCTGTCCAGTGGAAGATGAAATGTTGCCCGTGTGACTCACGGAACCCCGCGGCGAATAACGCGCACACGATCCAGAACGTGATCTCCAGCGCCGGACCCAACCGGTGGTGGCAGTCCAAGAAAGGTAGGACCTCATCGCTGACCAAAACTACATTCCGCTAGCCATACGTTTACTTAAATTTCACTTTATACGTCAGGTATTCGAGTACGGTCGCGTTTGGTTGACATACATGACGTCAAGTACATATACTAAATAGTTTTAATTCTAAAAGATGAATATTTCAACGGTAAGTAAAACGTCATATTACAATCCAGTCAGCGCATATTTTGAATTACCAGACGCCAACGGACGCCTGAAGTAACCATAACAACAGCAGAGCGCGGGAACCCTTACCATAACCGTCATACACTTAATTATTGATTTATATCTTAATTACACCACAAAACTTGTGTTTAAAAGATATTAAGGATAACAAAAAACATTTATGTTACACATTTAGTCATCAAATCCCACTTTTTATTGTAAACAATATAAATTGTGCAATGTATAAGGTATTTCATCTTCGAAGAAGCCAAAAGCACTTAAAACGATCCTCCATTTTAGTTTATATTGTGGATTTAGTATGTTGTAGGGGTGAAATATTTGATACTATTATTATTATTTATTAGGTGTATTTCACTCCTAGTACTATAAGTCTGTACATTTGCATTGTTCTTTTTTTAATATTTGAACATATATTTTTAATTTAAACAAATGACTTAAAATAGGTTTTATTTAACTTTGCTGATTATAAAATTTGTTAAATTAATGCTTGTCTAAAACAATTGTCTAAAGATTTGTGGTAATCAGTTACATCAACTTTTTTAAATTATGAAATTTAAAGCTTAGGGAAGCAGAACTGGCAGATTTTTATTTTGTAAATTTTTAATTGCTTGAAATATTTGAGTAAGCTAATTCATACATTTAACTTAAAATGATCATTTAATCTCAATTTGGCTAGCTTTAACTAGCTAATTCAATAAATGCCACCTTGCTAATTGATGACAATGCTTTGATAGCATTAGCATAGCACTTGCTGAATGCTAAGTGAGGCAATAAAGAACATTTAACTCGTCACCATGATAACCCTATAAAAACCAACATAACAGAAACTAGCATAACACAACATTTAATTTTTTGATCTTGCACCAAACATTATATAACACTTAATTTTACCATTTACTGTCCCTTTTGAGTGTCATGGCAAAGCATACTGGGAAATAGAAACTTAATAAATAAATTTAAGTGAGTCTAAATTAAAAGAAACAAGTTCATCAAACTCAAAACAAGATTTACTCAAAATATGTCAGTTTTGTGAACTCAAAAGATAAAGAAAGTTCAATATACTCATAAAAGTTCATTCGATTGAACTAATTTGTTTATTTTGAGTTGGCTCTTCTCAAACCAATTCATTAATTTGAGCGTTAGGGTTTACAGTGAATACTTTTAATGAATTACGTCACATTGATTCTTAATTAATCAAATCTAAACGTGATTACGCAATACAATTCGTTTGAGATTCGCGAGGACAAATGTGTTGGTCATTCCATGACTGAGAGGTTTTCCGGTGGTCATGTGACCGTGTGTTTGTTCCAGATGTGAGTCCCGTGACGCTGCAGCTCGATTTAAATGGGATGTATCACCTGGAAACGGTCCTGCTGTCCTTTAAGGTATCTCATACTCGTAGTCTTTATTTAATGTGGAAGTGCTGCTTCTCACGGCTGGTGGTCTGGTCCGCAGGGCCCGAGGCCTGACGCGCTGATCATCGAGAGGTCGCGGGACTACGGCCGCTCATGGCAGCCCGTCCTGTACATGGCCACCGACTGTCCGTCCACCTTCCCTCAGGTGGGCACGGCGTTCCCTCGCAGCCTCCAGGACACGTACTGCTACACACTGCCGTCCACCGCCGGCGAGCCCTACGGGGACCAGAAGGTATGACCTCGCCATCATGAGAGAAAAACATGCGTTTAAATATCACAATTATGACATACAACTCAAAATTATGACATACTAAGGTATATTTATGACTTAAAAACTCAAAATTATGACATACTAAGTCATATTTATGACTTAAAAACTCAAAATTATGACATACTTATGACAAAAACTCAAAATTATGACATACTAAGGTATATTTATGACTTAAAAACTCAAAATTATGACATACTTATGACAAAAACTCAAAATTATGACATACTTATGACAAAAACTCAAAATTATGACATACTTATGACAAAAACTCAAAATTATGACATACTAAAGTATATTTATGACTTAAAAACTCAAAATTATGACATACTAAGTCATATTTATGACAAAAACTCAAAATTATGACATACTTAGTCATATTTATGACAAAAACTCAAAATTATGACATACTAAAGTATATTTATGACTTAAAAACTCATAATTATGACATACTAAGTCATATTTATGACAAAAACTCAAAATTATGACATACTAAGTCATATTTATGACAAAAACTCAAAATTATGACATACTAAGATATATTTATGACTTAAAAACTCAAAATTATGACATACTAAGTCATATTTATGACTTAAAAACTCAAAATTATGACATACTAAGTCATATTTATGACAAAAACTCAAAATTATGACATACTAAGATATATTTATGACTTAAAAACTCAAAATTATGACATACTAAGTCATATTTATGACAAAAACTCAAAATTATGACATACTAAGATATATTTATGACATAAAAACTCAAAATTATGACATACTAAGATATATTTATGACTTAAAAACTCAAAATTATGACATACTAAGGTATATTTATGACATAAAAACTCAAAATTATGACATACTGAGGTATATTTATGACTTAAAAACTCAAAATTATGACATACTAAGTCATATTTATGACAAAAACTCAAAATTATGACATACTAAGATATATTTATGACTTAAAAACTCAAAATTATGACATACTAAGTCATATTTATGACAAAAACTCAAAATTATGACATACTAAGATATATTTATGACATAAAAACTCAAAATTATGACATACTAAGATATATTTATGACTTAAAAACTCAAAATTATGACATACTAAGGTATATTTATGACTTAAAAACTCAAAATTATGACATACTTAGTCATATTTATGACATAAAAACTCAAAATTATGACACTAAGATATATTTATGACATAAAAACTCAAAATTATGACATACTGAGGTATATTTATGACTTAAAAACTCAAAATTATGACATACTTAGTCATATTTATGACATAAAAACTCAAAATTATGACATACTGAGGTATATTTATGACATAAAAACTCAAAATTATGACATACTGAGGTATATTTATGACTTAAAAACTCAAAATTATGACATACTTAGTCATATTTATGACATAAAAACTCAAAATTATGACATACTGAGGTATATTTATGACATAAAAACTCAAAATTATGACATACTTAGTCATATTTATGACAAAAACTCAAAATTATGACATACTAAGATATATTTATGACATAAAAACTCAAAATTATGACATACTAAGATATATTTATGACTTAAAAACTCAAAATTATGACATACTAAGGTATATTTATGACATAAAAACTCAAAATTATGACATACTGAGGTATATTTATGACTTAAAAACTCAAAATTATGACATACTAAGTCATATTTATGACAAAAACTCAAAATTATGACATACTAAGATATATTTATGACTTAAAAACTCAAAATTATGACATACTAAGTCATATTTATGACAAAAACTCAAAATTATGACATACTAAGATATATTTATGACATAAAAACTCAAAATTATGACATACTAAGATATATTTATGACTTAAAAACTCAAAATTATGACATACTAAGGTATATTTATGACTTAAAAACTCAAAATTATGACATACTTAGTCATATTTATGACATAAAAACTCAAAATTATGACACTAAGATATATTTATGACATAAAAACTCAAAATTATGACATACTGAGGTATATTTATGACTTAAAAACTCAAAATTATGACATACTTAGTCATATTTATGACATAAAAACTCAAAATTATGACATACTGAGGTATATTTATGACATAAAAACTCAAAATTATGACATACTAAGATATATTTATGACTTAAAAACTCAAAATTATGACATACTTAGTCATATTTATGACATAAAAACTCAAAATTATGACATACTTAGTCATATTTATGACTTAAAAACTCAAACTTATGACATACCCATTCATAATGATGACATATAAAGTTGAAATGATGAAATGTAATAATGATCAGATTAAAGCTCCTGAGATATGATGTCTGCTTTGATGATGTATTGATGATGTCTCTCCTCAGGTTCACTTCTATCCTCTGCGCCAGTTCTCAAACCTCGACCTGCCGACCGAACACAAGATTGAAGGTGAGCTGCTCTGACTTTATGAGGCTGTGATTCTGATCTGCGGATGATTGACGGCCGGTTTGACCCTCAGTGGCGTCCGGCTTCACGGCCCTGCGGGTCAATCTGACGCGGTTGGGGGCGGTGCCCAGTCTGCCGGGCCGCGGCCTGAGTCAGTTCTACGCCCTGAGGGAGATGAGGGTCATCGGCTCCTGCTTCTGCCACGGACACGCCGGACACTGCCTCCAGGACACCAGCAGCAGCACACAGGTCACACACACACACACACACACACACACACACATACTCTCACTCACACACACACACTCACTCACGTGTGTGTTTGCGTTCTGCAGGTGGGGGGAGTGTGTGACTGTCAGCACAACACGGCCGGTGTGAACTGTGAGCGATGTGATGACCTCCATAACGACCTTCCCTGGAGACCCGCGGAGAGCGGGAACACACACACCTGCAAACGTACGTCGGTGTACGATCAATATTATGTCACAGAGAATCATCGCTAAAAGTGCTCAGTGTGTGTGTGTGTGTTCTGCAGGTTGTGAGTGTAATAATCACGCCGATCGCTGCCACTTTGACCCGCTGCGGTACGAGCAGACGGGCCGGCGCAGTGGAGGAGTGTGTGACAGCTGCGCACATCACACCACGGGACACAACTGTGAGCGGTGCGCGCACAACTACTACCCCAACCCTCTGAGCGACATGAGGAGCCCTGACGCCTGCCTGCGTGAGGATACACACTCTCACACACACTCTCACACACACACTCTCACACACACACTCTCACACACACACACACATCATGATGATGCTGATGATGAAGGTGTGTCCTCAGGCTGTCTGTGTGACCCCGCGGGCTCTGTGAGCGCTGGTCAGTGTGACCGGACAGGAGTGTGTGTGTGTAAAGCTAACGTGGAGGGCGAGCGCTGCGACCGCTGTAAAGACGGACACTACGACCTCAGCGCCAACAATCCTCTCGGCTGCTCCAGTGAGCGCTGCACTCAACACACACACTCACACACACACTCACACACACTCAACACACACTCACTCACTCACACACTCAAACACACTCACTCTCTCACACACACACACACACTCACTCACACACTCAAACACACTCACTCTCTCACACACACACACTCACTCACTCACACACTCAAACACACTCACTCTCTCACACACACACACTCAAACACACTCACTCTCTCTCACACACACTCAACACACACACACACACACACACACTCTCTCACACACACTCAACACACACTCTCTCACACACACTCAACACACACTCAAACACACTCACTCTCTCACACACACACACACTCAAACACACTCACTCTCTCTCACACACACTCAACACACACACACACACACTCTCTCACACACACTCAACACACACACACACACACACTCTCTCACACACACTCAACACACACTCTCTCACACACACTCAACACACACTCTCTCACACACACTCAACACACACTCTCTCACACACACACACACACACTCTCTCACACACACTCAACACACACTCTCTCACACACACTCAACACACACTCTCTCACACACACTCAACACACACTCTCTCACACACACTCAACACACACTCTCACACACACTCAACACACACTCTCTCACACACACTCAACACACACTCTCTCACACACACTCAACACACACTCTCTCACACACACTCAACACACACTCTCACACACACTCAACACACACTCACACACACACTCAACACACACTCTCTCACACACTCAACACACTATCTCACACACACTCTCACACACACTCAACACACACACTCAACACACACTCTTTCACACACACTCACACTCACACACACTCAACACACACTCACTCACACACACTCAACACACACACTCAACACACACTCACTCACACACACACTCACACACACACTCTTTCACACACTCAACACACACACTCACTCACTCACTCACACACACTCACACTCACACACACTCAACACACACTCACTCACACACACTCAACACACACACTCAACACACACTCACTCACACACACACTCAACACACACTCTCTCACACACTCAACACACTATCTCACACACACTCTCACACACACTCAACACACACACTCAACACACACTCTTTCACACACACTCACACTCACACACACTCAACACACACTCACTCACACACACTCAACACACACACTCAACACACACTCACTCACACACACACTCACACACACACTCTTTCACACACTCAACACACACACTCACTCACTCACTCACACACACTCACACTCACACACACTCAACACACACTCACTCACACACACTCAACACACACACTCAACACACACTCACTCACACACACACTCAACACACACTCTCTCACACACTCAACACACTATCTCACACACACTCTCACACACACTCAACACACACACTCAACACACACTCTTTCACACACACTCACACTCACACACACTCAACACACACTCACTCACACACACTCAACACACACACTCAACACACACACACTCACACACACACTCTTTCACACACTCACACACACTCACACTCACACTCACTCTCTCACACACTCAACACACACTCTCACACACACTCAACACACACTCTCACACACACTCAATACACACTCTCACACACACTCAACACACTATCTCACACACACTCTCACACACACTCAACACACACACTCAACACACACTCTTTCACACACACTCACACTCACACACACTCAACACACACTCACTCACACACACTCAACACACACACTCAACACACACTCACTCTCACACACACTCACACACACACTCTTTCACACACTCAACACACACTCAACTTCAGAAATATTCATCTGCCAATAAGTGCATATGAAATGATATTCAATAAAATAATACAGAAGAGATTGCATTAAATTAAAAAGTAAACAACTAAACTAAATGCCGTTCTTTAAGCTGAATGTGTTTAACGTGTGTGTGTGTGTGTGTGTTCAGAGTGCTCCTGTAGTTCTGTCGGGTCGGTCGGCCGTGTGTGTGACCAGCTGACGGGTCAGTGTGTGTGTCGTGCTAACGCAGAGGGTTTAGCGTGTGACCGCTGTGCTGCCGGTTACTGGAACCCATCATCGCCCAACGGCTGCCAGCCATGTGACTGTGACCCCATCCACGCCCGCAGCGCCACCTGTGACCAGGTACACACACACACACACACACACACACACACTCATAAATACAGGAGGTTCTTACGTGTGTTTCGTCGTGGTTTAGCGCACGGGTCAGTGTCTCTGTCGTCCTGGTATCGGGGGCCGGACTTGCAGCGGTTGCCCTGACAACACGTACGGAAATCCACTGATTGGCTGCAGATGTGAGTGTTTCCTGCCGACACAAACTCCATTCATTTCACACATCAGCAGCTCACCGTATAGTTAGCTAGCTAGTTAATTTGTTTTTAGTAAATTAGTTAGTTGGTTAATTCATTAGTAAGTTATGTAGTTGTCCGTTAGTTGTTTAGTTGTTAATTGGTTAGTTATTTGGTTAGCTAGTTGGTTAATTAGTAAGATAGTAAGTTATTCGTCTTTAGTTAGTTGTTAATTGGTTGGTTGGTTGTTAGTTAATTCGTTAGATAGTAAATTAGATAGTTGGTAGTTTGGTTTGTTAGATAGTTGTTACTTATTAACTTAATTATTTTATTAGTTGGTTTGCAAGTTAGATAATAAATTAGTTAGTAAGTTATTAGTTATTTAGTCAAATAGTTGTTAGTTGCCTAGTTATTTGGTTAGCTAGTTAGTTAGTTAGTTAGTTAGTAAATTAGTTAATTAGTAAGTTAGTTAGTTGTTAGATTGTTAGTAAATTAGTTAGGTTGATTAGTTGGTTAGTTGTTTAAAAAAAAAGTTAGTTTGTTAGCCAGTTAGTTAGTAAGTACGTTAGTTTTTAGTTTTTTTCTGTAAACTAGTAAGGTAGTTTTTAGTTAGCCAGTTAGTTAGTTAGTAAGTAAGTTAGTTGTTTGTTTTTTTAAGTAAATTTGTTAGTTGGTTGGTTTGTTGGTTAGTTAGTTGTTTAGTTGTTAGTTTTATTAGTAAATTAGTTAGTTGTTAGTTGGTTGGTTAGTTAGTAAGAAAGTTGTTACTTAGTAAATTAGTTATTTGTTAGTTAGTTAGTTAGTTAGTTAGTTAGTTAGTTAGTTAGTTAGTTAGTTAGTTAGTTAGTAAAATAGTTGTTAGTTGGCTAGTTAGTTGGTTAGTTGATTGATTCATTAGTTGTTGTTGTTGGTTGGTTAGTTAGTTAGTAAAATAGTTGTTAGTCATTTAGTAAAATAGTTGTTAGTTGCCTAGTTAGTTGGTTTGTAAATTAGTTAGTTGTTAGTTTTTTTTGTAAATTAGTTAGTTGGTTGTTGGTTAATTAGTTATTTAGTTAGTTATTTAGTTGTTAGTTAGTTGATTAATTAATTAATTAATTAGTTGGTTGTTGGTTAGTTAGTTAGTTAATCAACTAACTAATTAATTAATCAACTAACTAACAAACTAACAACTAACTAACTAACTAACTAACTAACTAACTAACTAACTAACTAACTAACCAACAACCAACTAATTAATTAATTAAAGTTGGTTGTTGGTTAGTTAGTTAGTTAGTTAGTTAGTTAGTTAGTTGTTAGTTTGTTAGTTAGTTAGTTGATTAATTAATTAGTTAGTTAGTTGGTTGTTGGTTAGTTAGTTAGTTAGTTAGTTAGTTAGTTAGTTAGTTAGTTAGTTAGTTGTTAGTTTGTTAGTTAGTTGATTAATTAATTAGTTAGTTAGTTGGTTAGTTGTTTTTTGTCCACAAGTAAAATTAGTCCAAAAACAAAATTAGTTTTTGGCTACAGACATCAACACAACAACCTAGAGACAGAGAATACAAAATACTAAATTAAATGAATGGAACATTTTAGCATTTCATTTATATGTATTAATATACAATTTAATGGTAGTTTATTTTATTTGTTATTCATTTAATATTCATGTAATATTGATATGTGAAGTTTATTATTATATTATGATTTAGTTTATAATTTATCAATGAAATTGTGTTTGATACAATGTAATTCTGAAAGTGTGCTGATGGTTTGTGTGTCAGCGTGTGACTGCGAGCGCTCGGGCACAGAGTCGGGCGGCTGTGATAAACGCACGGGCGCGTGCCGCTGTAAACCGGGCATTACCGGCGCCCGCTGTGATGTCTGCGCCCGTGGCCACTGTGCCAGTTTCCCAGAATGCCCGGCGTGCCCGTCCTGCTTCTTCAGCATGAACACCCAGGTGCAGGAGCTCACGCTCAGTCTGGAGCATCTCTCCAACTCCCTGCTGTCCTCCAGCGGCCGGCCGATACCCAGCGGCACGAGCCGCAGGATCCAGACGCTCCGGGACTCGCTCGCACTGATCCAGGAGTCTGTGTCTGTCCCGCCGCAGTCCAGCCGCCTGCTGACCGAAGCCCTGCAGAGACTCGACGCGCTGAGGTACACACACACACACACACACACTTCAAACTGATGCTCCATCAGAGTTTTTTTAAACATGAAGTCATCCTAACGTTGTTAGTTAGTTAGTGAATTAATTAGTTGATTGTTAGTTAGTTAGTTAGTTAGTTAGTTAGTTAGTTAGTTAGTTAGTTAGAGAGTAAAATAGTTGTTAGTCATTTAGTAAGATAGTTGTTAGTTGCCTAGTTAGTTGGTTAGCTAGTTTGTTAATTAGTTAGTCAGTAAATTAGTTTGTTGTTAGTTAGTTAGTTAGTTAGTTAGTTAGTTAGTTGATTAATTAATTCGTTGGTTGTTAGTTAGTTAGTTAGTTAGTTAGTTAGTTAGTTAGTAAGAGTTGTTACTTAGTAAATTAGTTACTTGGTTAGCTAGTTGGTTAAGTAATTAGTTGGTTAATTAGTTAGTTAATTAGTAAAATAGTTGTTAGTCAATTAGTAAAATAGTTGTTAGTTGGTTAGCTAGTTTGTTGATTAGTTAGTTAGTCAGTAAATTAGTTTGTTGTTAGTTAGTTAGTTGATTAATTAATTAGTTGGTTGTTGGTTAGTTAGTTAGTTAGTCATTTAGTAAAATAGTTGTTACTTGCCTAGTTAGTTGGTTAGCTAGTTTGTTAATTAGTTAGTCAGTAAATTAGTTTGTTGTTAGTTAGTTAGTTGATTGATTGATTAATTAATTAGTTAGTTAGTTAGTTAGTTAGTTAGTTAGTTAGTTAGTTAGTTAGTTAGTTAGTAAGATAGTTGTTACTTAGTAAATTAGTTATTTGTTAGTTGGTTAATTAATTAGTTGGTTGTTAGTTAGTTAGTTAGTTAGTTAGTTAGTTAGTTAGTTAGTTAGTTAGTTAGCTAGCTAGCTAGTTAGTTAGTTGTTACTTAGTAAATTAGTAATTTGTTAGTTGGTTAACTAATTAGTTGGTTGTTAGTTAGTTAGTTAGTTAGTTAGTTAGTTAGTTAGTTAGTTAGTTAGTTAGTTAGTTAGTAAATTAGTTATTTGTTAGTTGGACCGGAGCCCTGCAGAGAGGTAAACACACTCACACACACACACACACACACACACACACACACACACACACACACACACACACACACACACACACACACACACACTGATGCTCCATCAGAGTTTATTTAAACATGAAGTCATCCTAACGTCCCGCCGCTCTTCCAGGTCTCAGATGAAGGGTTTGAGCGAAGACCTGCCGTCACAGCCGCAGGACCGAGAGCTGGAGCGGAGTCTGGACGAGCTGCAGGCGCTCCTGTCGTCCCTGCGTCTGGACTACTTCACCCGGAGAGACACCTTCACCAACGCCGCCGGATCCCACAATGCCAGTGCGTATCCAGCGCTCCGTCTGTAGCGTCTGATTCTTCCGCATGATCACTAATGGAAACCTTCTCGCTCTCAGGTGATTTCTACGCCATCCAGAAGTCGTACGAGACGTCGACCGATGCCGTCAAGCGCGCCGACGCCACCAAAGACGCCCTGAAGAAGTCAGAGGGCGTGCGAGAAAACGCCCTGAGCGGCCTGAACGTCGTGCAGCCCGGAAACACCAAAGACCTGCAGAAGCTGAAGAAGGATATGGCAACACGGCCCAATCTGACACCCATCGCCGCCAAGGTGAGATCCTCGCTGACGGAAAGAGTTCGTTTATAGATGAACGGGTTAGGAAAGGCATAGATGTCCATAATAAAGGCTCGATGTCTTACGGCGGAGTCTCTAATTTCATCAGCGGCGGCCATCTTGTCACAGGCAGGGGCGAGTGATCTGAACACAAATACTCTCATCTCGCTGAAATCTGGACAGATTTACAAACGTTATTAACGTGGCTATAATTCTGGATGCTTGAACAAATTATGAATAATTTTTCATAAGTGTGCAGTGTCATAACTACATCTCTGACGTTTATAACAAACCAAACAGTTTGAAAATCGGTCGAAAATTGAGCAAGTTATGGTTATTTAAAAAGTGCAAGCACCATTAAAACACAATGAGTGAGCGAGCTGACTGTGACAAGATGGCCGCCAGGTGCGGACGCCGCCCTCCATTGGCCAGCAGACCAAGCGGACGAGACATCTAGCCTTTATTATGGATATCTATGAGTAAAGGTGTGTTCGGCAGGTGTGTGGCAGCGATCGCGTGGAGCCCTGCACTCCAGAGCGCTGCGAAGGCGACCTGTGTCCTCCTGACGGAGCGCCCCCGTGTGGAGCGGAGGAAACCTGCGCAGGAGCGCTGCCCAATGCCAACAAGGCCTTCCAGGACGCAGACGAGGTCAAGGCCAAACTACAGGAGCTCAACGACAAGATCACACAAGCAGCAGCGCAGGTACCTCATTTACATGCAATATGCAAAATATTGTAAATGTTAGATTAATAAAATGTGTTCAATTACATTGGGAAATATAAAGATGGTACAGCCACACACGACCGGTAAGACTGGTCCGTTTTGATTTTGCGTTGACTCTGAAATACAGATACAGGAAGCTGAAGATTCAGCCAATCGGGTGCGACTGACCACTGACAAGCTGGCCAATCAGATCAAGCAGGTGCGATCCGATGTAGACGGAGACCTGAAGGACACCAAAAACTTTATCAGCACACTGAGGGACTTCCTGTCAGGTCAGTCACACACACACACACACACACCAGTCCTTCCAGAAAAATGCGGCTTTTTTTTGTGATTGTTGCGGCAAAAATCCTTGATTATGCGGCATGCTTTCTTAAAACACGCGATGGAAAATGCGGGATATTTATGCGATGAAATTGTGGGAACTTGCAAAAACTGCGTTTTGATGAGAAAGAGAATAAAAGCACTACATCACAGAAAGTGCTGGAATATTTAAGATCTCATCTTGTTTTATTGAAGACCTTAATAAACACACGGCTCACATTTACAAAGCATTGAGTCAAACAAGTTCTGTAGCTTTACTAAAGGAATATGCTACAACTTCTGAAGAAATGAATAAATAACTTCCTGTTTTACAGAGCTAGCTTTACAAAACAGACATTTGAGTGCTTCCAATGCACATAGTGCAATCTCTTAAAGGGATAGTTCACCCAAAGATGTAAATTGTGTCATGAATGCCGTCCCCTCATGTCTCTGGACACCCGTCAGACTCCGCTCATCTTCAGACACAGATGAAGATATTTTAGTGTGAATCCGATGCTCAGAAAGGCCTCCATTGGCTCAATGCACTGCACACTCTCAAGACCCATAAAAGCACTAAAGACTAAAGATCCAGAGTCCATCTCTCTACAGCGGCTCTACAATAACTTTATGAAGCGAAGAGAATAGATTCTGTGCTAAAACCTAAATAACGAATTATATAGTGATGACCAATTTAAAAACACAGCATCATGAAGCTTCGAAGCGTTATGAATCAGTGAGTCGATTCAGCGGTTTGAAGCGTTATGAATCAGTGAGTCGATTCAGCGGTTTGAAGCGTTATGAATCAGTGAGTCGATTCAGCGATTTGAAGCGTTATGAATCAGTGAGTCGTTTGAAGCATTATGAATCAGTGAGTCGATTCAGCGGTTTGAAGCGTTATGAATCAGTGAGTCGTTTGAAGCATTATGAATCAGTGAGTCGATTCAGCGGTTTGAAGCGTTATGAATCAGTGAGTCGATTCATGATTCGGATCGCGTGTCAAACCGCTGAATCGACTCACTGATTCATAACGCTCTGAACCGCTGAATCGACTCACTGATTCATAACGCTCTGAACCGCTGAATCGACTCACTGATTCATAACGCTCTGAACCGCTGAATCGACTCACTGACTCATAACGCTCTGAACCGCTGAATCGACTCACTGATTCATAACGCTCTGAACCGCTGAATCGACTCACTGACTCATAACGCTCTGAACCGCTGAATCGACTCACTGACTCATAACGCTCTGAACCGCTGAATCGACTCACTGATTCATAACGCTCTGAACCGCTGAATGGACTCACTGACTCATAACGCTCTGAACCGCTGAATCGACTCACTGACTCATAACGCTCTGAACCACTGAATCGACTCACTGACTCATAACGCTCTGAACCGCTGAATCGACTCACTGACTCATACCGCTCTGAACCGCTGAATCGACTCACTGACTCATAACGCTCTGAACCACTGAATCGACTCACTGATTCATAACGCTCTGAACCGCTGAATTGACTCACTGACTCATAACGCTCTGAACCGCTGAATCGACTCACTGACTCATAACGCTCTGAACCACTGAATCGACTCACTGATTCATAACGCTCTGAACCGCTGAATCGACTCACTGATTCATAACGCTCTGAACCGCTGAATCGACTCACTGACTCATAACGCTCTGAACCGCTGAATCGACTCACTGACTCATAACGCTCTGAACCACTGAATCGACTCACTGATTCATAACGCTCTGAACCGCTGAATCGACTCACTGACTCATAACGCTCTGAACCGCTGAATCGACTCACTGACTCATAACGCTCTGAACCGCTGAATCGACTCACTGACTCATAACGCTCTGAACCGCTGAATCGACTCACTGACTCATAACGCTCTGAACCACTGAATCGACTCACTGACTCATAACGCTCTGAACCGCTGAATCGACTCACTGACTCATAACGCTCTGAACCGCTGAATCGACTCACTGACTCATAACGCTCTGAACCGCTGAATCGACTCACTGACTCATAACGCTCTGAACCGCTGAATCGACTCACTGACTCATAACGCTTCAAAGCTTCATGATGCTGTGTTCTGATTGGTCAACAGCTCTTTTGCTGTTATGTTTGTTGGCCAATGGGAGTTTGCGCTTCATCATGGTTTCACTGGTATCTATGGTTTCTCCGCGGGGTTTGCAGCTTTTCGATGACGTTCACGTCGGGTAATTACGTCACTTCAAAACGTTCCCATGGCAACAGGGGGAAATGGCGGCTCTTGTGTGAAGTAAACGAACATTTGTCAACTTTCTGCTAATATATATATGTGACTTTTTTTGCAACGAAAATGCGGGGATTATGAAATCATGCTAGCCCCGCATATTTTGCACGCGGAAATAGGCAATTTATGCGGCGAAAGTGCGGCGTATTTGAAAAAATGCGGCCCCCGCATAAATATGCGGACTTTGGCTGATTATGCATTAAATCACGCGATCGCATAATCACGTTTTTCTGGAGGGACTGACACACACACACACATGATATTGTTTAAATTTATTTTGACTTACTACTTCATGAATAAATTAATAGTATATACTTTGCAGTACATCCTGTGTATAGTATGGATAGTGCGGTCAGGCATTAGTGTGGCGTTGAGCAGCTGCAGTGTGTAGTGTGGTGTGTGAAGTGTGTGTTGTCGCCCGTCTCAGAGCCTCACTCAGACCCAGAGCAGGTCCAGCGGGTGTGTGAGGCCGTTCTGGAGGCCCGGCTCCCCCTGACCCTGGATCAGCTGAAGCAGAAGCTGAAGGAGCTGCAGGATCTCACGTCCTCTCTGCCCGACAGCAGCAGCGTCCTCACGGCCAGCGGCCCACAGCTGGACAACGCCAGACGCCTGCTGGACGCGGCCCGCGACACACGGTACACACACACACACACACACACACTCTCTGTTCAGAATTTCCCTTCTGACAAAACCGCTCGACTGGCATCATTACTGTGATGAATATGAGCTGTAATGGATGTGTTTGTGTGGTGCAGAGACGCTGCGGTGGGCATCCAGCAGGACGGAGAGGCCGTTCTGAAGACCATGGACGACAACGAGGCCGTTCTGGAGGATCTGGAGGACAACATCCAGCAGAGCATCGACATCGCCAACGCCGTCAAGAAGGACATCGAGCGGGTCAGTCCCAGTCATGTGTGTGGAAACATCAGGAGCGACCTCAAAACACAAAGTAACCTGGATTTAACCTGTCTCTCTCAGATAGAGGACGCGCTGGTCCCCGCCGAGCAGGGGATTGTGGGTATCTCAGGGCTGATGGATGAGATTCGCCCCCTGCTGGACGGGTTGAGGAGGGACGTGGCGAAAGGAACAGCGCTGGCCAACGACGCTCAGGATCAGGCAAATTCAGCTGAAGACGAGGCCAACCGGGCCGCACAGGTACTGGAACACACACACACACACACACACACACACACACCGCTCTCTAGCCACAGTCAGTGATGTTTGGTTAGTAAAGCGACGTGTGTTTGTAGGCCCTGGAGGAGCTAAAAGACGAGTTTGAGAAGCTGAAACGGGCCGCAGGAGAAAACACTCAGGCGGGCGAAGACAGCGTCCGTCTACTGAAGCTGCAGGAGGAGGCGGAGTCTCTGATGACGGACACCTCTGACATCATGAAGGCCCTGAAAGGTGACGCCCACAAAACACCCAGCACACACATCACCACTCGTATGGTCTGTGAGTGATTGTGAGACATTTACGAGATGCGAATGAATCACTGAATCATAGTTATGAATCAATAAATAGATTCCTTTGAATCAATGAGTGGATTTGTTTGATTCTGTGAGTCGATTTAGTGAATCAAATGAGTCGATTCACTGACAATTTGAATACAACTCAAACACTGTTTTTGCTACTGAAGGTTCAATTTTAAATGCAATTTATAATCAAATCAAAGCATCCATCCCATAATGTCATGAACACATTACCACCGGTATGGTTTGTGTGTGATGGTACAAACAAATCATTGAATCAGTTATGAATAAATACTCATTTGATTCACTGAATCTGTGTATTTGTGTATTCAATTGATTCAGAGAGTCGATTCAATGTATTCATTCAAATCCATGGATCAATTTAATCGATTATGTGAATCAAATGAGTCGATTCACTGACTATTTGAATACATGATGAATCGATCCACTGAATCAGAGTCAGTTGAATGAATTCAACTCAAACAGTGTTTTTGCTTCATTTGAAATGAAATGAATAATAAAATCAAAACATCCATCCCATAATGTCAAGCACACATTACATTTGTAAGACATTTTAGAGTGATGATACAAATAATTGAATCAGTTATAAATCAATAAATAGACTCATTTGATTCACTGAATCGGCTCATTCGAAACAATTAGTGTATTCAATTGATTCAGAGTCGATTCAATTTATTCATTCGAATCCATGGATCAATTGAATCGATTCTGTGAATCAAATGAGTCGATTCACTGACTATTTGAATACGCGAGGAATCGATCCACTGAATCAGAGTCAGTTGAATGAACTCAAACAGTGTTTTTGCTACTGAAGGTTATACATTGAAAAATGCAATTAATAATAAAATCAAAACATCCATCCCATAATGTCAAGCACACACATTACTGTATGGTTTGAGAGTCTGAGACATCTGTGGCACATTTTAGAGTGATGTTACAAACAAATCATTGAATCAGTTATGAATCAATCAATAGACTCATTTGATTTACTGAATCGGCTTATTTGAATTAGTGTATTCAACTGATTCAGAGTTGATTCAATTGATCAATTCACTCAAATCAGAAATGAATCGATTCTGCGAGTTAAATGAGTCGATTCACTGGATTCACTGTGTAGGAATCGATTCACTGAATCAGAGTCTGTTAAATGAACTCAACTCAAACAGTGTTTTTGCTACCAAAGGTTACATTTTTAAATGCAATTAATAATAAAATCAAAACATCCATCCCATAATGTCACGCACACACATTACATTTGTAAGACATTTTAGAGTGATGATAGACAAATAATTGAATCAGTTATGAATCAATAAATAGACTCATTTGATTCACTGAATCGGCTCATTCGAAACAGTTAGTATATTCAATTGATTCAGAGTCGATTCAATTTATTCATTCGAATCCATGGATCAATTGAATCAATTCTGTGAGTCGATTCACTGACTATTTGAATACGCGAGGAATCGATCCACTGAATCAGAGTCAGTTAAATGAACTCAACTCAAACAGTGTTTTTGCTACCAAAGGTTACATTTTTAAATGCAATTAATAATAAAATCAAAACATCCATCCCATAATGTCACGCACACACATTCCCCATGGTAACCGCTGGTGTTTGTGTCTCAGATAAAGAGGCGTCCATACGGCAGCGGGCGGCGGAGATGGAGGAGAACGGCACGCGACTGACCGGTCTGGACGCTCAGGTGGAGAAACTCAGAGACGATATCCGCATTAAAGTCATCGGACTGAACATGTGCCAGGGCTGATCACACACACACACACACACAATAAACTCAGTGAGGATTCACTGAGCTGCTTACGTGATCAATAAAGCGATGACTGAATCATGTCTCTCCGTGTTTTCACTGTTATGACTCTTCTGAACGAGTCCTGATCAAACACAGCAGAAGAAGAAGCAGACACGAGTGACAGAAGCACTGCTGGGGTGTCAAGAGTTTATTTGATGTTATGAATACAGCAGAGTTTATGAATACAGCAGAGTTTATGAATACAGCAGAGTTTATGAATACAGCAGAGTTTATGATTCCAGCTGGGGTCTGACGATACTGAGCACATATAAAACACAAACACAGAGAGTATAACAGCCAGTCTTAAATAAGAAAATAATATTGAAACAGTCCTTCGGCATTTCAAACACGCAGCCGTTCACAGTAGAACAGTGGCACATGTGATCCGTCCTTCCCATGATGCACCCTGACCAGCCCACCACGGCTGTAAATATGACTACTGTACATGAGTATGCAGACAGTAGGTGTAATAATAGGTCTCGCGGCGGACGACCTCCGTCCGGTCAGAGTGTGAGGAGCGGGTGTGTGTGCGATTGGCACTCGTGCGTCTGACGTGTGACACACAGATAAACACACAGGATCTGAGAGAGACAGAGAGAAGAAGAAAACCTTCACGATCACGTGACCGCCGGAGTGGACACGCGCTTCACATGACTGACAGCTGTCACTCAGACGATTACATCACCGAGCAAACGCCGGTCTGCAGGGACTGGCCACGCCCATCTGTGGCACACATCATTCTGTCCGACCTGAAACACAGAAGAGACTCACTTCAGTTTGATTCACTTCATTTAGTTATGTACAAAAACAACAAACTGTTATTACCACAATATATATTTATATTAAAACTATTTGAAAACACAAAAAGTGCCACATGGACACTTCAGGAAACATTTGAGAGACGATGCAAACGAATCATTGAATCAGAGTTGTGAATCAGTCACAGACTCACGGGAACCGTTCATTTCCATCCGTCCAACTGAATCGATTCAGTGAAACAAATGAGTCGATTCGCTTAATTAAACTATTTTAATCTGTTAGGAATCTACTCACTGAATCAGTTATGGATTGATTCATTGACATTTCGGTTGCTCAAATGAGTCGATTCACTGAGATTAATTTATTGAACTATTTGAATCCGTTAAGAATCAATTAACTAATCGATTTACAGGAACAAACGAGTCGATTCAGTGAGTTGAATTTATGAAACAACGATTTGAATCTGTTAGGAATCGACTCACTAAATCAGGGTTATGAATTGGTTCATTGAAATTTCTGTTAAACAAATTAATCGATTCACAGAATCAAACGAGTTAATTCGGTGAAACAAATGAGTCGATTCAGTGAGTTGAATTTATGAAACTATTTGAATCCGTTAGGAAACGATTCATTGAATCAGGGTTATGAATTGATTAATTGAAATTTCTGTTTAACAAATTAATCGATTCACAGAATCAAACGAGTCGATTCAGTGAATCAAATGAGTCGATTCACTGTGATTAATTTATTAAACAATTTGAATCCATTAGGAATCACTTAACTAATCGATTTACAGGAACAAACGAGTTGATTCAGTGAATCAAATAAGTAGGTTCAGTGCATCAAATGAGTCGATTCACTGAGATTAATTTATTGAACTATTTGAATCCATTAGGAATCACTTAACTAATCGATTTACAGGAACAAACGAGTTGATTCAGTGAATCAAATAAGTAGGTTCAGTGCATCAAATGAGTCGATTCACTGAGATTAATTTATTGAACTATTTGAATCCGTTAGGAATCAATTAACTAATCGATTTACAGGAACAAACGAGTCGATTCAGTGAGTTGAATTTATGAAACAAAGATTTGAATCTGTTAGGAATCGACTCACTGAATCAGTTATGGATTGATTCATTGACATTTCTGTTGAACGAATTCAACAGTGAATCAAAAGAGTCGATTTAGTTCATCAAATGAGATGATTCACTGAGTTGAATTTATCAAACACATATTTGAATCTGTTAGGAATCGACTCACTGAATCAGAGTCATGGACTGATTTTCAAAAAATAATTTTGTATTAAAATTGAGTAAAAACATCTGATCTTAGCGATTTGACCATGGAACCTTTGGGAATTGTGATATTGATGCTGCTCGAGGTTTATATTTTTGGGTGAAATTCAAAGGCAGCAATTGTTCATGAACGGTTCTATCCCAGAATGCCCTCGGACAGCCCTGATTGACACATATATCTTACAGACGCTTTATTTGGACAGTAGTGATGCTCACCTGTTAGCGGCGCACTCTGGCGCACACAGGTCAGACTCGGAGTGATACGCGTGCTGACCGGTCTCAGAGATGACCAGCGCGTGCATGGGCTCACTGTTGCAGGCCTTGAGCGGGCCCCGCCCCCTGCTGACATCAGCGTGAGGCGACAGGCTCATGGGACTGCACGAGGGGTTCCCATTGGTGTCCAGCTTGTCGGGGGCCGGGCCGGGGGACGAGACGTCCAGCACCTCGATCAGCGGGGTCGGGCTCAGGGGCGTGGCCGGGAGCTCAGGGTCAGCGTGGGCGAGCTGCAGCCGGCGCATGTGACTGACCGCCACCGTCACATTGATGGCTTGCTGAAACACACACACACACACACATGAAGACACAGAGTCATGAACACAGAGTGAGTGTGTATCCGGATCTGCTCTCTCACCTTCCACTTGGATTTGGCAAAATTCTTCTGGATCTGCTCACAGACGGACTGAAGGATGTTGTCATTGTGTGCCGTGTCTCCGATGATCCTGAGGACAGCAGTCAGTTATTCATTCAGCTTGTTTATTAATACATAAGGAAATCAAATAAAGTAAATAAATAAAGTTATTATAAGTATTTTGATTCATCATAGCGTTTTTTTCTCATTAATCAGTGTTTATTCATTCATGCTTGTTTTAAAATAAATGTATTTTAGTGCTGTCAAACCGATTAATCGCATTAACATAAAACTTTGTAAATATATATATATATATGTTTGTGTGTGTGTGTGTGTGTGTGTGTGTGCAGTATATATACACACACATATATATATTATTTATTTACAAACTTATGTTAGTAATGACGTATGCGATTAATCAGTTAATCAGTACTTATTCATGAATCTGCATGTTTATTTATTCATTAGTTTATTCATATATTAGTTATGAATATGCATGTTTTATGCAATAGTTTGCTTATTTATGCATCAGTATTTTAATTTATCCTAGTGTGTTTAATCATTCATGCTTATTTTAAAATGAATGTTTATTCTAGTGCTGTCAAATCGATTAATTGCATTTACATAAAACATTTATACTTCAATCCGTTAGGAACTGATTCACTCAATCAGAGTTATGAACGGATTCATTGAAATTTCAGTTTAACAAACTAATCGATTCAATGAATCAAATGAGTCGATTTAGTGAATCAAATGAGACGATTCACTGAGTTGAATTCATCAAACAAATATTTATGTCCATTAGGAATCGATTCACTGAATCAACGTTATGAATTGATTAATTGAAATTTCAGTTTAACGAACTAATCGATTCATGGAATCAAACGAGTCGATTCAGTGAATCAAATGAGTCGATTTAGTTAATCAAATGAGACGATTCACTGAGTTGAATTAATCAAACAAATATTTATGTCCATTAGGAATCGATTCACTGAATCAACGTTATGAATTGATTAATTGAAATTTCAGTTTAATGAACTAATCGATTCATGGAATCAAACGAGTCGATTCAGTGAATCAAATGAGTCGATTTAGTTCATCAAATGAGACGATTCACTGAGTTGAATTCATCAAACAAATATTTATGTCCATTAGGAATCGATTCACTGAATCAACATTATGAATTGATTAATTGAAATTTCAGTTTAACGAACTAATCGATTCATGGAATCAAACGAGTCGATTCAGTGAATCAAAAGAGTCAATTTAGTGCATCAAATGAGATGATTCACTGAGTTGAATTCATCAAACAAATAATTGAATCCGTTAGGAATCGATTCACTGAATCAGAGTCATGGATTGATTCACTGAAAGTTGAATGAATTGGAGCCACTCGAACACTGTTATTGCTACTTACGTTTTTTTTGTATTAAAATTGAATAAAAACATCTCATCTTTGCAATTTGAACATGGAATAAATATATACATCTATATGTGTGTGTGTGTGTGTGTATACATGATACACACACACACACACACACGCACATATATTTTATGTATTTACAAACGTTTATGTTGATGCGATTAATCGTGATTAATCGATTTTTTTACAGCACTATCAGTATATTTTTATGCATTCGTTTATTAATGAAGTATTTCATAAATGAGCATGTCTGTTTATTCATGATACAGTATGTTTGATTACTAATAAGTCAATACAGCAATTAAATAGTATGTTTATTTATGAATCAGTCGTTTATTTGTTGAATCATGAATTTGTACACTCTTTCTGTTTTTCCATGACTCAGTATGTTAGGCGTGTTTATCCGTGCCTGGGTTGGTCAGTATAATCTGTCTCTCACCATGGATGGCCGAGCGCTTGTTCAGTTGTGTAGCGTTTAGTGGGGCTTTTCTCCAGCATGTGCCTGATGAAGTCCTTCGCTGCAGAAATCAGGAGAAAGATGCATGTTTGAATAAAGCCTGCAGGAGCTGATGTTGCCTACAGGGGGCAGCGATGAGCGTTTCTGACCCACCTGACTCAGAGATCTCGTCCCAGTACGGCGAGTGGAACGCATATTCTGCCTTCATGATCTTGGAGAAAAGGCGCGTTTCATTCTCCTCGTAAAATGGCGGGTAGCCGCTCAACCTGAACAAACACACAAAGAGATCAGTGAGGGATAACACAACTGACCAGTTCTCAAGTGTGTGTGTGTGTGTGTGTGTGTGTGTGTGTGTGATGGCGGACTCACAGGATGTAGGTTATGACGCCGATAGACCAGCAGTCCACCGCTTTACTGTACGGCTTCTGAGCCAGAACCTCCGGAGCTGAGGAGAATCACCACAGTAATGAGAATCATGACCATTACAGCCAATCTGACCGCAGAAGTCAAGCGGCTCGTACCAACATATCCTGGAGTCCCACAGGCGGTGGACATCACGCCGTGATCGGCCATCTTGGACAGCCCAAAGTCAGTGATCATGATCTTGGCGTTCTCATCTGGACTGTAGTACAGCAGGTTCTCGGGCTACAGACGGACAGAACCACGGACATTAATGACATATAGGACTCAATCCTGCTTCTCCATTGCTGCGGCTCCTCTCTTCCCAGTCTGTCAGTAACGCTCTGTTTACTTCCTGTCTCTATAAAGCCCCTCCTTCTGAAAAGCACACTGTGCTCTGATTGGTCGGCTGGAGCAGTGTGTTGTGATTGGTGTTTGGGAAATGCCCAGCCCCTTACCATAACTGCCAGTCTCAACACATGGTTAACTAACTCATCCAGGCCCCGCCCCTTTATTCTGCATATGAATTATTATAATGAGGAATATTGTGGCGTGTTGGTTCCGGGTAGAAAGCAGAAGATGCGTAATGCTGCGTTCACACTGGAAGCGATTCGCGCGAGTGATTTACATGTTAAGTCAATGCAGAGACGCGAAATGGCATTCTGCGGAAAACGCTCAATTCGCGCGATTCGAGCGATTGAGGCGGCACAAATGACGCGAATTGTGCGTTTTGAACGCGCGATTCGCGCGAGTTGAAAAATCTGAACTTTGCCGAATATTTCGCGCCGCGTTAACCAATCACGAGCTTGCTCTAGTAGTGACGCATTTACAAGCGGAGGTCATCCAGGCGCAGCTCCTGGAGGAGTTGATGAAACTCACCGAGCTGGGTGCGCTTCTGGAGGATCTGATGGACCCAGACACGGCGCCGAACGAGTCTACGCCGCTTTTCAGCCTCCACAGCAAATAAAGCGCAGCTACCCTCTCAACAAAATCTATGTCAGCCATTTCACAACGAGACTGGAGCAGAAAAAAAGAGCCAGAGCCAGCGGCAAATGTGAGAAGGACTAGCCGAGGAAAGGCGGGTCTCTCCGGGTAAACGAGCGCGGAATGCCACTGATCGCCTGGATCTCACAACTCCGAAAACGCCAGATAAAATGCTCAAATACGCTCTTTTTATAAATTAACCACAGATTTGAGCTTTAAACAACTATATTATCGCCTGAAAAAGTCTTTAAACTACGTTTTGTCACACATTAATAGTAGTATTTTTTACAAAAAAGACGTCACGTGACCGAGACGAGCTGGCTCATCTAGGCTCATATAGAAGCTCCTCCCATGACGCGAATTCGCGTCTGTTGTGTAGTTGTCACACGCGAATTTCACGCACGAATGAAGCGAGTAAACTCAAAATATTCAAGCGTCCACCTTCGCGCGATCAGCGCGAATTATTCGTGCGAATCGCGTCCGGTGTGAACGCCACATTAGAAGATCGCCCTCTCACCTTCAGGTCTCTGTGGACGATGCTGTTCTGGTGCAGGTAGGACACGGCCTCCAGGACCTGTTTGATCACACGGCTGGCGTCTTTTTCCGTGTAAACCCCTCGGTCCAGAATACGGTCAAACAGCTCTCCGCCCGACACCCTTCACAAGCACCAAAACATGTACGGATTAATACACACGCTGAAAGATTGTGTGTATGTGTGTATTTCAGGCATTCTGGAACACGTACAGCTCCATGACGAGGTAATAGTGGGTTCTGGTTTCGTAGAAGTCCTCCAGTCCCACCACATTAGCATGCTTTATCCTGAAAGAGAGAGAGTGTCAGTTGGCGTTCTTATTGTTATTAAATAAGCATGAAAAGCATAGGTCGTTGCTCCAATTTTTCAGAAAATTTAACTAGATCGTCTTCAGACCACGACGACGAAAAGTTGATTCGTCAAACCGTTCTCGAATAACACGCAAACGAATTTGACGAAGTGTCCGCCAAAATGAACGGCAACGCTTTAGCGCATTCTGACCAAACTTGGTGTGTGTTATGACAACCCTGACCTGAGGATACATACAAAATTTTGACGAAGTGCCACCTAGTGGTCCGGAGATATGCAAAATGGCTCTTTCAGGGCATCAGCCATTTTGAATTTAGTTGTAAAATGCTATGTTTTACGAACAAGTATAATTTGATACTCTGTACATGTCTTCAGCACCATGCCCTGAAGATACTCAAAAAGTTTTGGGGCAAAACTTATAATGAAATTTTAAACAATGCGAATGGTTTTGCTTAAAATTGCTTACTGTAATGAAACTGGTCTTAATAGATTCCTTGGGTAACAAACAAACTTCCTGTCCGCCATTTTGATGTTATTTAAAAACCTACTTTTTTAAGTGTCCGCCAAAATGAATGTGAGGCTATATCGCTTTAGCGTATTCTGACCAAACTTGGTGTGTGTTATGACAACCATGACCTGAGGTTACCTGCACAGTTTCGACACAGCGCCACCTAGTGGTCAGGAGATATGAAAAATGGCTCTTTTTGCTTATAACTTGCTAAATCTCTTTAAATTCGGTGCAGCATACTGAGTCGAATAATACCCAGGCTGCGTCCGAAATCGTGTACTATGTGAGTAGGTATTTGAATTTGAACGAACTTCGCGACCATTAAAAAAGTATGTTCTATATAGTATGAATGAATGTAGTATGAATGTAATCCGGACGTACTACATCCGCCATGTTGTCATGATCATGTGACCTACCAGAGTCAGTTGCGTCCCATCACCTCCATTCATAAATCGTCTCCCATGTCCTCATTGGATAGTAAGGTGTCCATCGTGTGCATACTTCAGAATCTCGCCGGGAGTAGTAGGTCATCCGGGTACTTTTCGCCAACTGTTTTTCGAATACTACGAGTTCGGACATACTACTCTGTTGGTGTACTGTTTTTCACATACTATATAGTAAAGAAGTATTCGATTTCAGACGCAGCTCCAGTTTTCCCCTGTCAGCCATTTTGTGTGTCGGCCATTTTGAATTTAATCATAAAGTGCTATATTTTATGAACACATTGGCGTATCGTTACGAAACTCTGTATGTGTCTTCTGCACCACACCCTGAAGGTAATCAAGACGTTTCGGTGCAGTGCCCCCTAGTGGTCAAGAAACTTTTTAAAAATTGCTCTTTTCGATTATAACTTCTAAACGATTTGACCAAATATCACAAAACTCTCTTTAAATTCGGTACAGTATGCCGAGTTGAATTTCCCATATCGGCCATTTTGAATTTTATGTAAAATGCTATATTTTACGCACACACTGGCGTATCATAATGAAACTCGATATGTGTCTTCAGCATCATGAGGGTGAAGGCACTTAAAATGTTTTGGGGCGGCGCCACCTTGTGGTCAAAAGTTATAATGAAATTTCCAAAAATGCTGAACTTCCTGTCCGCCATTTTGTTTTTTACTTTAAAAACCTACTTTATCAAACTCCTCCGAGACCAAATTTCATCAAATTCGTGCAGATCATCTTCAGACCATATCGGCAAAAAGTTGTGGGTTTTGTATGGACAGACGAAACCGTTTTCGAATACCGCATTAACAAAAATTTGGCGTAATGATGCCAAAATGATTGAGGCTGTATCTCTACAATGGTTTGGCACATTGACACCAAACTTTGCATATGTCATTGTCACCTCACTCTGACCACACCACTTCAGTTTGGTCACAGCGCCACCTATTGCTCGAAACCATTAAATCGAATTACTAGTGACTGGATTTATGATTTTTCAGCCATTTTGCCTAAACTGATCTCGATATGTCTTTAATCACTCATTGTTGCAGTTGGTCTGACGCTCCCAGCCTCGCTGCAGCTTGCAGCTTTATTTCTGTCAGTGGTCTTTTGTGTTTATGGTCTGTAATCTGATCTCTGATGATTATATTAGTGATCTGAATGCTTGTTGTATTGTGTCTTGTAGTTGTCCCGTACCTCTTCAGCACCTTGATCTCGTTCTCGAGGTTTGAGTGGTGCAGCTGTTTTTTCTTCACACACTTCAGGGCGTAGAAATTCCCGGTTGCTTTCTCTCTCACCAGGTAGACCTCAGAAAACGAGCCCCTGCAGAAACACATGAACGTTGAAGCCCCAGCGAGTGAGTTCAGTGAATGGAGATCAGCTCTAATCTATCGGCACACGGCTGTGCTGTGTGTCCAGCTTGATCCAATCAACACACCTGGTCTATCTTGAGTCCACCTCTCCCATGAATAACTGTCCTAGGAGGAGGATTACTGTGCGTTACATAAGAGACCCAATACCACGACTCATTACCCACAATGCCTTTAATCCAGAACACTCCAGCAACCACCTAGCAATGCCTTGCAACGACCCAGAACAACACGACCTCCCGGCAACATGTCCTCACCATGCTTGGCACATTGTCAAACCATCTGTGTGAAAGCGCACTCCGACAGCACAGATTACCACAGATTTGAGATTGAGAACATATTAACCTTTACTCCGGAGTTACTACAGGTTTCAGTCACCGTTCGGCTGATGCCCATTGATGATGGAGTGATTACTTGAAGTCAGTCTGTAATCCACATGAATGTGTGCAGCAGCCAATCACGTCACTCATTCTAGACGTTATGAATAATTCATCCATAATTAACAAGAATTAAGAAGAAAATGTAGCACAGTAAACAAAGATTTGTTAGACCTAGTTCTCTTTTGGAGACAAGAGTCTCTGTGGTGGTATAGGCTCGTAAACCCACTTACATTCACCGCCTCAGTAATCCTTTAATGAACTAGTGTCAGGATGTTCTCTGATGCCTGTGTCATTCACAGATGAAGATCGACACGTGCCAAAACCCTCTCAGAGAGAGAGAGAGAGAGAGAGAGAGAGAGAGAGAGAGAGAGAGAGAGAGGGAGAGAGAGAATGCTCACACGGTCAACAAACACCTGACAAGCATTTCTGTATGTCAAAGTACAAATATTTCCAAAAAGTCAAGCCTCATAATGACTCAAAGCTGTATAACACTTAATAATGCCTCATAAAGCTGTATAACCCTTCATAATGCCTCATAAGGATTCACCCGTTAACTCTGTCTCATACAGCTTCATAATAGCTTCTGGTGCATTATAACGCACATTATTTTGTAGCACCTCGTAATGCTTCAAACGACTCATAACACTTCCTACCGCTTCATAATGTGCCGTAACGTGTCGTAGTGTTACAAAAAATGCTTCATAGCAACTCATAAAACTTTACAATGGCTCAGCACAATTTACAAAGCTACATAACACCTTATAGATATTCACACCTCTTCAAAAAGCTCATAATGTTTCCTAACCAGTCATAAAGTGTCATAAGAGTTTATAGTGGCTATTAAAGCTACAGAACACGTTGTAATGCTGCATAACAAGCTTCATAAATCTTCATAACACTTCAGAATGCTTAAGGACATTGTGCCCCATTCTGCTTCATAACACTTCGTAAAGATCCATATTACTTTACACTGCCTCATAATGGTTCAGTTTTCCTTAAGAAGTTCCTAACACATTATACTGCCCTGTAAAGCATTATAACACTTCAAAACGCTTCATAACACTTCATAACCTTAAGAAGCCTCTTAAAGCTTCACAACATTCCGGAATGTTCTGTAATGACATGATTATAATTAAACCTGTAAATGCTTCATAACTGTTCAAAAAGTGTCATAAGAGCTTATATTAAGCTACATAGCATTTTTGCCCACTTTATAATTCTTTGTAACGTGTCATAATGCCTCATTTAATAGTTCAGCAACACCTTACAAAGTTTTCTAATAGTGCCTCATACTTATTTATAACATTTCATAAAGCTTCATATTCGTAATACCTCATTTTCATGAACCTGTCATAAGAGTTTATAGCACCTCTTAAAGCTTCATAACATTTTGTAATGGTTCATAAAGCTTCATAAATCTTTGCAATGCCTCATAATGGTTTATTATGGTTCATATGGTTTGTCTTACAAAGCTTCCTAACACATTATAGTGCCCCATAACCCCTCATAAGGACCTTTAACCTCATAATGCCTTATATTAGTTCAGTACAGCATTACAAAGCTTATAGTGCATCATACCACTTCATAACATCTCATAATACTTCAGAACTCTTCATAGCGTGTCATACGAGCTTACTGCATAATGACTCATAACATCTCAGAATGCTTCATAACACCTAATGATGTTTCATACCCCATAAGTGTCATACGAGCTTACTGTATATTAACTATTAAAGCTTAATAGCATTTTACCCACTTTATAACCCTTCCTAACAACTCTTGATGATTCATAAAGCTTCATAACACTTTACAACAATTTATATGGTTCAGTAAAGCCTTTCAAAGCCTCCCAAAAGCTTATAATGTCCCACTAATATTTCATAAACCTTCATAGCATCTCATAAAACTTCATCAACTGTCATAAGAGCTTTTCAGAACACTTCGTAATGATTCACAACACCTCATAACACTTCAAAATGCTTCATAACCCTCCATAAAGCGCCATAGGTGATAATAGAGCCTCTTAAGGCTTTTAACATTTCAGAACACTTCGTAATGATTCACAACACCTCATAACACTTCATAATGCTTCATAATCCTTCATAATGCTTCATAACCCTTCATAAAGCGCCATAGGTGATAATAGTGCCTCTTAAGGCTTTCTAACATTTCAGAACACTTCGTAATGATTCACAACCCCTCATAACACTTCATAATGCTTCATAATCCTTCATAATGCTTCATAACCCTTCATAAAGCGCCATAGGTGATAATAGTGCCTCTTAAGGCTTTCAAACATTTCAGAACACTTCGCAATGATTCACAACACCTCATAACACTTCATAATGCTTCATAACCCTTCATAATGCTTCATAACCCTTCATAAAGTGCCATAGGTGATAATAGTGTCTCTTAAAGCTTTCTAAGATTTCAGAACACTTCGCAATGATTCACAACACCTCATAACACTTCATAATGCTTCATAACCCTTCATAATGCTTCATAACCCTTCATAAAGCGCCATAGGTGATAATAGTGCCTCTTAAAGCTTTATACGATTTCAGAACACTTCGCAATGATTCACAACACCTCATAACACTTCATAATGCTTCATAACCCTTCATAATCCTTCATAACCCTTCATAATGTTTCATAACCCTTCATAATGCTTCATAACCCTTCATAAAGCGCCATAGGTGATAATAGTGCCTCTTAAAGCTTTCTAAGATTTCAGAACACTTCGCAATGATTCACAACACCTCATAACCCTTCATAATGCTTCATAACCCTTCATAAAGCGCCATAGGTGATAATAGTGCCTCTTAAAGCTTTCTAAGATTTCAGAACACTTCGCAATGATTCACAACACCTCATAACACTTCATAATGCTTCATAACCCTTCATAATGCTTCATAACCCTTCATAATGCTTCATAACCCTTCATAATGCTTCATAACCCTTCATAATGCTTCATAACCCTTCATAAAGCGCCATAGGTGATAATAATGCCTCTTAAAAAACATTTCAGAATGCTTTGTAATGCTTCGTAACACTTCACAGCGTTGAATAATATTCTGTATTAGTGCTAAACGGTTCCTCCAGGTATCTCTCAATAGGAGCAAGAGGATGAACGGCTTCATTGATATAAATGTCCCCGGGCCCTCAATCCGTTAATCTGCATCTCAGGCTCAGACACATGTGTCTCCTCTAATCCTGTAACAGCGCACAAGCTCGCAAAAACACCTCCATGAGCGCTCGGCTGACTCCTGACTCAACGTCTCCTCATGAATTCACAGTGAGCATGAAATACTTACGATCCCAGAACTTCCTTGAAGTCAAAAATCTCCTTGATGTTGCTGGTGATCTTCTTCCAGCTGCAGTTGATCTCCTTCCGACCCATCGCGGCTCAGGTTTGAGAAACTGACTCCTGCAGCGGACAGACAGCCCATATCAACACACATCTGCCTTATTCATTCCCCATCACACTTACAGAAACCATCACATGTGTGTCCGTTCATGTTCATAATCCTCCAGAAGTGTGACGGATTACTTCACTCTTATATAAAGGCCACACTAATGGATCCCAGCTGATCTCTGATCTCTCTATGTAGGTTAATGCATTTAATATTACACATTACAGTGCGTTTATTCCTCTTAACTAATAGTCAACATTTACTAACATTATTAAAATCAAAATAAATGCTTTCAAAATATATTATTTGTTAGTTAATTTTAGCAAATGAGATCTTATCTAGTGTCACTTAATAACATTATTACACTATATTTGATCCAGGAACACAAAACCAGTCACAAGGGTCCATTTTTTTACATTGAGTTATGGATCATCTTCAGCTGAATTAATAATCATCTCTGATGTGTGGTTTGTTAGGACAATATTTATAAAATCTGGAATCTGAGGGTGCAAAAACATCTAAATATTGAGAAAATCTCCTTTAAAGTTGTCCAGATGAAGTCCTTAGCAATGCATATTACTATTAATAATACATGTATGATATATTTACAGGACATTTACTAAGTATCTTCATGGAACATGATCTTAATATCCTAATGATTTTTGGCATAACAGAAAAATTGATAATTTTGACCCACACTATGTGTTATACTTATGAGTTATGACTGGTTTTGTGCTCCAGGGCCACATATTATAGATAATTGGTTTACACACATCTTGAATAGTTTTAATTCTTTAATTCATGTATTTCATATTCAAGACTAAAGAACGTATATAAAGTTTGTTAATGATTATCATTTACATGTATCTTTGAAATACTGAGTTTGGTATAAACATAAACATGATCACAGCTCCTAATGAAGTGTCAGAGAAATGATAAATGTCTTACCCGGACAGGAGGAGAGATGAAGATGGTGTGATGAGGAGGAGACGCGGATGAGCATCTACCTGAACTCTCACGCGCGCGCGCTTCAGGAGAACCGCGCGCGGTGGGCGGGGCCGCGCGCGTGACGTCACCCGCGATTACCTGACAATAACCTTCCCCTGCAAAAACCGCCACAGATAAATTGGCAATGGATATCTGTCGATTAGTTCGCCCAAAAATGTAATTACTCACCCGTGAGACCTTCGTTCATCTTCAGAACACAACTTATGATATTTCTGATGAGATCTGAGAGCTACGACCCCTCCATTGACCGCAGTTTAACACTTTCAACGTCCACAAAGACGGTAAAGACATCGTTAAAATAGTCCATGTGACTCCAGTGGTTCAGCCTTCATGTTATGAAGAGATGAGATCACTTTTTGTGCGCAAAAACGAACAAAAATAACGACTTTATTTAACGATTTCTTCATGTTGTGTCGTGGTGCTCACGTGATCAGCGTCGGCCAATGGCGAGCCCGCGTTCTGGCGTAGCTCTGAAGCGCTGCACTGTAATTTACTACATAAACTGTGTAAGAGTATTATTAACATTAAGGACTATTTTAACGATGTCTTTACTACACTGTAAGAAATTATCATGATTTTAACAGTAAAAGACTGTAAAAATGCAACATATGTTTCCCGTACTATATACGGTTAATAAATCTAACCTTACCTTTAATCATTTTACAGTAAAATACCGTTTCACATATACCGTGACACTTCACATTTGATGTATTATATTTTTTCTAATCAGTGTACATTAAGGTTTTATGTTACATCTAATGTTGTTAAATTAATGTTTATTAAATGTGATTGGTTGTCAGTATATATCAAAAGTACATAGCAGATATTAGTATTTTAACAGGTTGGTAATTTAACTTTATTTCAGTTAATGAAATTATGTTTTTTTTTTACAGAAAATTTTACTTAAATCTATAAAACCTAAAATGTTGCTACTATATTTTTTACCGTAAATGTAACCGATTTTTTTTTTTTACAGTGTACCTTTGTGGACGTTGAAAGTGTTAAACTGCTGTCTATGGAGGGGTCAGAGCTCTCAGATTTCATCGGAAATATCATAATTTGTGTTGTGATGATGAATGAAGGTCTGACGGGTGAGTAATTAATAACAGGGTTTACATTTTTGGGTGAACTATCCCTTTAAATAAACTGACTTGTACTTTAATGATGAAGAAAAACAAACATATTTTTATTAATTTTGGTGTAAGGTGGTGAAGAACTTGGAAATGACAAAAAATTTATTTTCGTTAATAACAATATAAAAACAGGCCGCTTTTAACACATGTTTGTGGGTTAGAACATGTGCCTGCTATGTGTGCAGCTTAACGTGTGACTGAGCACTGCTGACACGCGTGTGTGTGTGTGTGTGTGTGTGTGTGCACCTGGGGGAACAGGTGCGCACTGAATCCAGTGTCTTATACTCTATTATAGTTTTATCAGCGGCGTGTGTGTATATTCACACGCATAACATCTGTTGATAATATGATTATATGTACGTGAGACATTGATTTGCTGAACGCACATGAATCTCCATGAGCTGCAGTATCAGGGGTTTAATCAGCGTGTGTGTGTGTGTGTGTCAGCAGCACATGTTCAGTCCGTGAGCCTTATGGCACATTACATCATTTCACACAGCGTGTTCACATCAGAATACAATTATTACACAAAATCATCTGAAATGACTTTACATAATCGCATCCCAAATAAATGTTTGTGTTTAGATAATAAATGTGTGTACGGTGTATAATTATGTATATATAAATACACACTTTGCATGTATATACTGTCTGTATATATAAATAAAAAATATACAAATTGTTCTTAAATATATACATGTATGTGTGTGTGTATTCAAATATACATAATAATTATACACACACATATATTTATATATATTATGTAAACACAGATGCGATTAATCGATTTGACAGCACTAATAATATTATAATAATTACATATTAAAACTTATTTATTGCCATATATAATATAAATATATACACATTTAACACACAAACCACATAAAATATTAATTTATACCAATTAATTCAATGACCTAATGTGAAATACTGATAAATAGAAAGTAAATTAATACTTTCAATACTTTTGTTTTACGAAATATCTGTTGATTATTTCATAAACAAATAATATAATTACTACTTTCACTGTTTATTTGCATTTTTCTGTCCTGCACATCGTTTTTCAAGTTGATTGTGAAGTCACTTTTACAAATAAACCTCTATAAAACCATTAAATCGAGAACAAAGTTCGTTTAGGAACAAGTTCAGCTCCTGTGAGCTGGTTTAATCCGGTTAAAATGTTAAGAGCACTTCCTGATCTTGTTTCTCATTCTGAGACGTGATTGGCTGCGCGGCAGGATGTGGGCGGGTTTAAGATGCCCTAAAATTCCCAGGACAGGAAACAGGAGCCCGGGAAGGACTGTTCGCAAACGCCTGTGTGTGTAACTTCAGCAGATCGAAGAGTTTAATCTCTTCTTCTCTATTAAACTGCATTAATGAATATTAACGTCTCTCACGCATTCATTAGCATTACTAACAATCCAAATGAGAGCAGCGTGAAATGAGCAAAACCTGGTCTCTCTGAATTAATCAGTGTCATTAATCTGTTGCCATGGCTTTGCACCTGTTTCAGGAGAAAGGAGGACATTCAGTTGAAATAAACAAGAATATTTATTGTCAATCTGTTTGTATTGTGTTCAGGGCACACGTACAGCCACATTCACAGGGATTAAAGTGAAGTTAACACTATAATCCAGTTACATGTGTAACTCACTACCGCCACCTGCTGGAAACTCACACTCAATTCAAGCCACCCAAAAGAGAAACATCCATTCATTCATGATTCAGTGGTTATCTATACCTAAACAAGTCCTTTAAGATCAAATAACAACATCAGCGATTTATACAAACACTCACAACTACATATAAAAGAGTCGCCATCAGCATGATCAGACCGAACAGCCGTCCACACAGTGTCCTCCAGGTCACCAGGGGGCGCCGACGTGCCGTGAGACGCCTGCAAACATCACACAGCATGTCAGAGGTCGGAATTATGCGCATAAATTATGATGAACTCATGAATGTAAACGCACAGCTCATGGTCGGACTCCTCCCCTTGTTCTGACTCCTCCCCTTCCAATGAACTTTCTTTGGGTTTGATTGGAGAGTAGCGGCGGCGCCGGCGCATCACACTGGCGAATATGAAGATTGGTCACATGCATTCATGTAGTGCACAAAAACAACGAAACACTATTTCGCCAAAAGTGTTGGGACGCCTGCCTTTACATGCACAAGAGCTTCCCATTCTCAATCCGTAGGGTTTAATATGGAGTCACAGCTCTAACAGCTTCAGCTCTTCTTTCCTCAAGGGTTAGGAGTGTGTTTATGGGGATTCTTCTAGAAGCGCATTTGTGATGTTGGACGAGAAGGCCTGGCTCTCAGTCTCCGCTCTAATTCATCCCAAAGGTGTTCTATCGGGTTGAGGTCAGGACTCTGTGCAGGCCAGTCCAGTTCCTCCACACCAAACTCCTCATCCGTGTCTTTATGGAGCAACGCTTTGTGCTCTGGAGCGCAGGCATGCTGGGACAGGAAGGGGTATTTTCTCCTAAAATTCGCATTCCTGGGTCTGTATATCACATAATTGGGGTCGCTTCAACCCGCGGACTTGGCAACACAGTGCAGTTGAGTTCTGTTGACATTTGACAACTAACGTTATGCGTCGCTCCGTTGCTCTGATTGGTTGTAGGTCTATCCAATTGAGGTCTTTCCTGGTTCGGTTGAAACACACCCCATAATCACAGCCCAACGGAGCAGATCAGACTCAAATTCTGACTAGAATTGAGTATGACGACGTCAGGCTATGCCGTCTCCAAACTGTTCCCACAAATTTGGGAGCATGAAATTGTCCAAAATGTCTTGGTGAAGCATTAAGAGTTCCTTTCAGCTGCTCGGCCATGGAAACCCATTCCATGAAGCTCTACACACTGTTCTTGAGCTCATCTGAAGGCCACAGAAGTTTGGAGGTCTGGAGCTCTTGACTCTGCAGAAAGTTGGCGACTTCTGTGACCCTCAGCATGCGCTGACCCCGCTCTGTGTGGCTGAGTCTCCAATGGCTTCCACTTTGTTCTAATCCCACTAACAGTTGAGCGTGGAATATTTAGCAGTGAGGAAATGTCCCGAATGGACTTATTGCACAGTGTCCAGCGATCACGGCCCCACACTTGAGTTCTCTGAGCTCCTGAGATTGAACACCTGAACTCAGGGATTTGGAAGGGCGTCCCAATACTTTTGGCAATATAGTGTATGTCGGAGAACTGCTCGCGTTTACCTTTGAAACACGCCGCTGTCGCCGTCATCGTCTTGGTTTAGACTGTTCACAGGAGAGTCTGCTGGAGCTACTTCCTGTCTGAGAGATGCACACAGGAAACAATCATGTTTTCTGAGTAAATAAAGCTTAAGCTACCAGTCTAGTCCAGTTTTACCTCCCGTCTGCTTGCATATCAGACTTTGTCTTTGCGTTCGCACTGGTTTTGCAGCTCTCCAGAAACGAAGCCTCTAGATGCTTCAACTGCAGCGATAGAAACCCGTAAAAACATCCAGACGTCAAACCTGAAGTAAACGCAGGAATATGATCCAGAAACGTACCTCAGACTGAGTCGGGAGTAATGTGATGCTGACCCTGCGGCGTGTTGGCTAAGACATAAACACAAGCTGTTATTGATGGTTAAACACATTTCTGAATTATACAAGACAAGACACATCTAGCCACATCTATCGAGCTCCAAAGAAAGTCACTATGAGCGGTCATTCTATGGAAAAGAGTGGCATAAAGCTACAAAAAGGGGTTGTAATGAAGTTTTCATAGCTCTTAAATATGCCAAGTGAGGCCACTGATTGAGTCTAATAAGTTGAAAGATTGTCAGTACCTGCTGTGATGAATGTCTGAACAAGTCTCGGTCATCTGTTTGAGGAAAACCCTGATTATATAAGACTACAGGTTTCTTTAACCTCCAGGCCACTAGGGGGCAGCACTGACCTGTGGAGTCACTGTGTAATCGGCCCTTCCTCCTGTGCAGCAGCTTCCTGACCTCCAGCATCTCCTCGCTCTCTGTGGCGTGACGTCTCTTGAGATGCTCCACGTGTACGGACATCATCTCCACGGCGTGACTGACCCGCGCTTCCTGATGCACGCCACACGCGAACGATGCATGGTTATAAGAAGGTTCATGAAAGGTTTATGTGGGGGTTTGTGATGTGAAGTACCTGGTGTGCAGCTCCAAGCATCTCTGCTGCATTGACAACACTGTCCACATCGCTCTCCAGCATCTGCAGGTTGCTCTTCATCTGTTGCACCATCTCTCTGGTGTCCACCTCTGGTAGACGCTCATACAACACCTGCAGGACAGCACAACCCTCTCACAATGCTCCCACAGTACTCCCAAACACAACTCGCTCACAACACGCTCGCTTGATTCCCTCTCATAACACTTGCATAACATCCTCACAACGCTCTCACAACGTGCGTTTGTGAATACGGAGGAGAGTTTTCGTAAAGGTCCGTTTTACGCACAAATTACTCCCATGTTCCCACAACGCTCTCCCTATGCTCCCATAAATCCCTACAAACACCATCACAACCTTCTTACAACGCTCTCACAACGTACCCAAAAATCCCTCACAAATCCCTTTACTCCCATAAATCCCTACAAACACCATCACAATCTTCTGACAACGCTCTCACAACGTACCCAAAAATCCCTCACAACGCACTCACTATGCTCCCATAAACCCCAAAAAACATCCTCACAACCTTCCCACAATGCTCTCACTATGCTCTCATAAACCCCAACAAACATCCTCACAACGCTTTCACAACGTTCCCACAACTCTCTCACTATGCTCCCATAAACCCACACAAACACCCTCACAACCGCCTCACAACGTGTCCAAAATGCTCTCACAACGCTCTCACAACGTTCCCAAAATGCCCTCACAACGCTCTCACAACATTCCCAAAATGCCCTCACAACCTTCCCACAACGCTCTCACAACGTGCCCAAAAATCCCTCACAACGCTCTCACTATGCTCTCATAAACCCCAACAAACATCCTCACAACCTTCCCACAATGCTCTCACTATGCTCTCATAAACCCCAACAAACATCCTCACAACGCTTTCACAACGTTCCCACAACTCTCTCACTATGCTCCCATAAACCAACACAAACACCCTCACAACCATCTCACAACGCTCTCGCAACGTGCCCAAAATGCCCTCACAACGTGCCCAAAATGCCCTCACAACGCTCTCAAAAACGTTCCCAGAACGCTCTCACTATGCTCCCATAAACCCACACAAACACCCTCACAACCGCCTCACAACGTGCCCAAAATGCCCTCACAATGCTCTCACAACGTTCCCAAAATGCCCTCACAACGCTCTCACAACGTTCCCAAAATGCCCTCACAACCTTCCCACAACGCTCTCACAACGTGCCCAAAAATCTCTCACAACGCTCTCACTATGCTCCCATAAACCCCAACAAACATCCTCACAACGCTCTCACAACGTGCCCAAAATGCCCTCACAACGCTCTCACAAGTCACAACGTACCCAAAAATCCATCACAACGCTCTCACTATGCTCTCATAAACCCCAACAAACATCCTCACAACCTTCCCACAACGCTCTCACTATGCTCTCATAAACCCCAACAAACATCCTCACAACGCTTTCACAACGTTCCCAAAATGCTCTCACTATGCTCCCATAAACCCACACAAACATCCTCACAACCTTCCCACAATGCTCTCACAACGCTCACACAACGTTCCCAAAATGGTCTCACTATGTTCCCATAAACCCACACAAACATCCTCACAACCTTCCCACAATGCTCCCACAACACTCCCACAACGCTCCCACAACACTCCCACAACGCTCCCACAACGCTCCCACAGCACTCCCACAACGCTCCCACAGCACTCCCACAACGCTCCCACAACACTCCCACAACGCTCCCACAGCGCTCCCACAACGCTCCCACAACGCTCCCACAGCGCTCCCACAACGCTCCCACAGCGCTCTCACAACGCTCACACAACGTTCCCAAAATGGTCTCACTATGTTCCCATAAACCCACACAAACATCCTCACAACCTTCCCACAATGCTCCCACAACACTCCCACAACGCTCCCACAACACTCCCACAACGCTCCCACAACACTCCCACAACGCTCCCACAACACTCCCACAACGCTCCCACAGCGCTCCCACAACGCTCCCACAGCGCTCCCACAACGCTCCCACAACGCTCCCACAGCGCTCCCACAACGCTCCCACAACGCTCCCACAACGCTCCCACAACGCTCCCACAGCGCTCCCACAACGCTCCCACAACGCTCCCACAACGCTCCCACAGCGCTCCCACAACGCTCCCACAACGCTCCCACAACGCTCTCACAACGCTCCCACAACGCTCCCACAACGCGCGTGTGGTCGGCTGTACCTGCAGCATCTCTCGGGTCTGCCTCAGCTCTCTCTGCAGATTCTCCTCTGCGACGGCCCGGTCGTGTCGCTCCGCCTGCAGCCGCTGGGTCAGCGTGTACTGGTCGCAGTGAAACCCCAGTGCAAACTGGGTAAACGCGCCCTGTGTGTGAGTGTGTGTGTTCACAGATGTTAGTGACGTCTGTTAGTTATATCCAACACACTCTGAGAGAGACTCACCTCGACCTCGTCCTCCGTCATCTCCACACTGCTGAGAGAAACATTTCCTGTTAGCGTTAGCATTAGCACCTGACACGGCGGGTGTTTCGTGGGGTCTTTACCTCTTTAATCCCAGTCGCTCCATGATGGACAGGTTCTCACAGGAAGCCGCCAGCAGGTTTGATGCGTTTGGATCTGTTTAATGTGACCAAACCAACTGAAGTTAGAGTTGATCTCAATGTTATAGTGGTATTATGGTATGTTGGTAATAGTACCGCCATCGCTGTCATCGCTGTCTCCCAGTACTCCGGTATAATCCCACAGGCCTGATTCACACATCAGCTGATAAAACACGGTTTCTTCCCACCGGGGTCTGTGTTTGTCTCAGGTCCGTTCAGAGATAAAGAGTCAACCATAATCTTCTTAGCGCTGGCCAGGACTGAACACTGATCTGGGATCATCTGTCGTGATCTGAAGCGGCTCAACACACACAACACAACTGATCCCAGACCAGCAGCAAAGACAGTCAAACGCAGGATGTGTTTCCAAATCTGCCCACAAGAGGGCGTTACAGAACAGCGGCCGGTGTTGGAGACTTCAGAGATGAAAAAACGTATGATATTAATAAAAAACCCTCCTGACAACCTCAGAGAGAGTTCTCAGGGTAATCCAGTGAGGTTGATTACGCTCATGAATGTGTTTGGTTTCGTAACAGCAGCTTCAGCATTCCTCACACACATGATTCGAGAGCTGATCCGTCTAATCTGTGTTAGGCAGATTTCAGCATCTCGTGTGACCAAATCCTGTTGGAAACCCTTTTGTTCTGCGCTCGGAGTCAGCGGGAGACGAGCGGACAGAGAATCCGGACTGGAATCGGACCGCTTGCTGGGACACGGAACCTGCGCTAAACACACACACACACACACACACACACACACACACACACACACACACACACACACACACACACAATGGGGGCGAGTTATGCCGCCCTGGGGCCACATTGTTCATACAACATCTGCAGAGCACATTCACACACACACACTTAAAACAAAGGCCATACACAAACAGTCACGCATAATGATAATCATAATCGGGTTCAGATGGGCGTGTGTTATCCTGTGACCCACATTATTGTTCTGTTCCTCATGCATTTCATTACTGACCTTACAGAGAGGAAACAAATCAGACAGACCGCAGGGTCACGGCCTTCAGCTGAGGAGGAAATATACGTAACGGACAGGAAACAACCTGACAGAAGGAAGAGCACGTACCTTCGGAAACCTTTCCCCGACCCTCACGCCCTGCAATTCATCACGACTCTTAAATCACACAGCCTTAAAAAACATCTCACTGTCCATCTGAACCTCCATGAAGGTCAAAAGCACCCTCAAAAACACCCAATGATCTGTGTTTAAGGGGATCATTGGGGAGGTTGATCTTCAGAAATGCCTACTAAAACTCAAAACCACCCGGATTACTCCCTAAATACACAACCCTCCAAACCTCCCCAATGATCCCCTAAAACACACTGACCCTCAAAACCTCCCCAATGATCCCTTAAACAAATTTGACCCTCAAAACCTCCCCAATGATCCCTTAAACACACACTGACCCTCAAAACCTCCCCAATGATCCCTTAAACACACATTGACCCTCAAAACCTCCCCAATGATCCCTTAAACACACATTGACCCTCAAAACCTCCCCAATGATCCCTTAAACACACATTGACCCTCAAAACCTCCCCAATGATCCCTTAAACACCCTCAAAACCTCCCCAATGATCCCCTAAAACACACACTGACCCTCAAAACCTCCCCAATGATCCCTTAAACACACACTGACCCTCAAAACCTCCACAATGATCCCTTAAACACACATTGACCCTCAAAACCTCCCCAATGATCCCCTAAACACACATTGACCCTCAAAACCTCCCCAATGATCCCTTAAACACACATTGACCCTCAAAACCTCCCCAATGATCCCTTAAACAAATTTGACCCTCAAAACCTCCCCAATGATCCCTTAAACACACACTGACCCTCAAAACCTCCCCAATGATCCCTTAAACACACATTGACCCTCAAAACCTCCCCAATGATCCCTTAAACACACATTGACCCTCAAAACCTCCCCAATGATCCCTTAAACACACATTGACCCTCAAAACCTCCCCAATGATCCCTTAAACACCCTCAAAACCTCCCCAATGATCCCCTAAAACACACACTGACCCTCAAAACCTCCCCAATGATCCCTTAAACACACACTGACCCTCAAAACCTCCCCAATGATCCCTTAAACACACATTGACCCTCAAAACCTCCCCAATGATCCCCTAAACACACATTGACCCTCAAAACCTCCCCAATGATCCCCTAAACACACATTGACCCTCAAAACCTCCCCAATGATCCCCTAAAACACACATTTGACCCTCAAAACCTCCCCAATGATCCCTTAAACACACACTGACCCTCAAAACCTCCCCAATGATCCCTTAAACACACTGACCCTCAACACCTCCCCAATGATCCCTTAAACACACTGACCCTCAAAACCTCCCCAATGATCCCTTAAACACACTGACCCTCAAAACCTCCCCAATGATCCCTTAAACACACTGACCCTCAACACCTCCCCAATGATCCCTTAAACACACTGACCCTCAAAACCTCCCCAATGATCCCTTAAACACACACTGACCCTCAAAACCTCCCCAATGATCCCTTAAACACACACTGACCCTCAAAACCTCCCCAATGATCCCTTAAACACACACTGACCCTGAAAACCTCCCCAATGATCCCTTAAACACACTGACCCTCAAAACCTCCCCAATGATCCCTTAAACACACTGACCCTCAAAACCTCCCCAATGATCCCTTAAACACACACTGACCCTCAAAACCTCCCCAATGATCCCTTAAAAACACACTGACCCTCAAAACCTCCCCAATGATCCCTTAAACACACTGACCCTCAAAACCTCCCCAATGATCCCTTAAACACACACTGACCCTGAAAACCTCCCCAATGATCCCTTAAACACACTGACCCTCAAAACCTCCCCAATGATCCCTTAAACACACTGACCCTCAAAACCTCCCCAATGATCCCTTAAACACACACTGACCCTGAAAACCTCCCCAATGATCCCTTAAACACACTGACCCTCAAAACCTCCCCAATGATCCCTTAAACACACTGACCCTCAAAACCTCCCCAATGATCCCTTAAACACACTGACCCTCAACACCTCCCCAATGATCCCTTAAACACACTGACCCTCAAAACCTCCCCAATGATCCCTTAAACACACACTGACCCTCAAAACCTCCCCAATGATCCCTTAAACACACACTGACCCTCAAAACCTCCCCAATGATCCCTTAAACACACACTGACCCTGAAAACCTCCCCAATGATCCCTTAAACACACTGACCCTCAAAACCTCCCCAATGATCCCTTAAACACACTGACCCTCAAAACCTCCCCAATGATCCCTTAAACACACACTGACCCTCAAAACCTCCCCAATGATCCCTTAAAAACACACTGACCCTCAAAACCTCCCCAATGATCCCTTAAACACACTGACCCTCAAAACCTCCCCAATGATCCCTTAAACACACACTGACCCTGAAAACCTCCCCAATGATCCCTTAAACACACTGACCCTCAAAACCTCCCCAATGATCCCTTAAACACACTGACCCTCAAAACCTCCCCAATGATCCCTTAAACACACTGACCCTCAAAACCTCCCCAATGATCCCTTAAAAACACACTGACCCTGAAAACCTCCCCAATGATCCCTTAAACACACTGACCCTCAAAACCTCCACAATGATCCCTTAAAAACACACTGACCCTCAAAACCTCCCCAATGATCCCTTAAACACACACTGACCCTCAACACCTCCCCAATGATCCCTTAAACACACTGACCCTGAAAACCTCCCCAATGATCCCTTAAACACACACTGACCCTCTAAACCTCCACAATGATCCCTTAAAAACACACTGACCCTGAAAACCTCCCCAATGATCCCTTAAACACACACTGACCCTCTAAACCTCCACAATGATCCCTTAAAAACACACTGACCCTGAAAACCTCCCCAATGATCCCTTAAACACACACTGACCCTCAAAACCTCCCCAATGATCCCTTAAACACACACTGACCCTCAAAACCTCCCCAATGATCCCTTAAACACACAATGACCCTCAAAACCTCCACAATGATCCCTTAAAAACACACTGACCCTCAAAACCTCCCCAATGATCCCTTAAACACACACTGACCCTCAACACCTCCCCAATGATCCCTTAAACACACTGACCCTCAAAACCTCCCCAATGATCCCTTAAACACACACTGACCCTCAAAACCTCCCCAATGATCCCTTAAACACACACTGACCCTCAAAACCTCCCCAATGATCCCTTAAACACACACTGACCCTCAAAACCTCCCCAATGATCCCTTAAACACACACTGACCCTCAAAACCTCCCCAATGACCCCTTAAACACACATTGACCCTGAAAAACTCTCCAATGATCCCCTAAAATACACACTGACCCTCAAAACCTCCCCAATGATCCCTTAAACACACACTGACCCTCAAAACCTCCCCAATGACCCCTTAAACACACACTGACCCTCAAAACCTCCCCAATGATCCCCTTAAACACACACTGACCCTGAAAACCTCCCCAATGATCCCCTTAAACACACACTGACCCTCAAAACCTCCCCAATGATCCCTTAAACACACACTGACCCTGAAAACCTCCCCAATGATCCCCTAAAACACACATTGACCCTGAAAACCTCCCCAATGATCCCCTAAAACACACACTGACCCTGAAAACCTCCCCAATGATCCCTTAAACACACACTGACCCTCAAAACCTCCCCAATGATCCCTTAAACACACACTGACCCTCAAAACCTCCCCAATGATCCCCTAAAACACACATTGACCCTGAAAACCTCCCCAATGATCCCCTTAAACACACAGACCCTCAAAACCTCCCCAATGATCCCTTAAACACACAGACCCTGAAAACCTCCCCAATGATCCCCTTAAACACACACTGACCCTCAAAACCTCCCCAATGATCCCTTAAACACACATTGACCCTCAAAACCTCCCCAATGATCCCTTAAACACACACTGACCCTCAAAACCTCCCCAATGATCCCTTAAACACACTGACCCTCAAAACCTCCCCAATGATCCCTTAAACACACACTGACCCTCAAAACCTCCCCAATGATCCCTTAAACACACATTGACCCTCAAAACCTCCCCAATGACCCCTTAAACACACACTGACCCTCAAAACCTCCCCAATGATCCCCTTAAACACACACTGACCCTCAAAACCTCCCCAATGATCCCTTAAACACACACTGACCCTCAAAACCTCCCCAATGATCCCCTTAAACACACACTGACCCTCAAAACCTCCCCAATGATCCCTTAAACACACATTGACACTCAAAACCTCCCCAATGATCCCTTAAACACACACTGACCCTCAAAACCTCCCCAATGATCCCTTAAACACACACTGACCCTCAAAACCTCCCCAATGATCCCTTAAACACACATTGACCCTCAAAACCTCCCCAATGACCCCTTAAACACACACTGACCCTCAAAACCTCCCCAATGATCCCTTAAACACACATTGACCCTCAAAACCTCCCCAATGATCCCTTAAACACACACTGACCCTCAAAACCTCCCCAATGATCCCTTAAACACACACTGACCCTCAAAACCTCCCCAATGATCCCTTAAACACACACTGACCCTCAAAACCTCCCCAATGATCCCTTAAACACACACTGACCCTCAAAACCTCCCCAATGATCCCTTAAACACACATTGACCCTCAAAACCTCCCCAATGATCCCTAAAACACACACTGACCCTCAAAACCTCCCCAATGATCCCTTAAACACACACTGACCCTCAAAACCTCCCCAATGATCCCTTAAACACACACTGACCCTCAAAACCTCCCCAATGATCCCTTAAACACACATTGACCCTCAAAACCTCCCCAATGATCCCTTAAGCACACACTGACCCTCCAAACCTCCCCAATGATCCCTAAAACACACACTGACCCACAAAACCTCCCCAATGATCCCTTAAACACACACTGACCCTCAAAACCTCCCCAATGATCCCTTAAACACACACTGACCCTCAAAACCTCCCCAATGATCCCTTAAACACACACTGACCCTCAAAACCTCCCCAATGATCCCTTAAACACACACTGACCCTCAAAACCTCCCCAATGATCCCCTTAAACACACACTGACCCTCAAAACCTCCCCAATGATCCCTTAAACACACACTGACCCTCAAAACCTCCCCAATGATCCCCTTAAACACACACTGACCCTCAAAACCTCCCCAATGATCCCCTTAAACACACACTGACCCTCAAAACCTCCCCAATGATCCCTTAAACACACACTGACCCTCAAAACCTCCCCAATGATCCCTTAAACACACACTGACCCTCAAAACCTCCCCAATGATCCCTTAAACACACATTGACCCTCAAAACCTCCCCAATGATCCCTTAAACACACACTGACCCTCAAAACCTCCACAATGATCCCTTAAACACACATTGACCCTCAAAACCTCCCCAATGATCCCCTTAAACACACACTGACCCACAAAACCTCCCCAATGATCCCTTAAACACACACTGACCCTCAAAACCTCCACAATGATCCCTTAAACACACATTGACCCTCAAAACCTCCCCAATGATCCCCTTAAACACACACTGACCCACAAAACCTCCCCAATGATCCCTAAAACACACACTGACCCACAAAACCTCCCCAATGATCCCTTAAACACACACTGACCCTCAAAACCTCCCCAATGATCCCTTAAACACACACTGACCCTCAAAACCTCCCCAATGATCCCTTAAACACACACTGACCCTCAAAACCTCCCCAATGATCCCTTAAACACACACTGACCCTCAAAACCTCCCCAATGATCCCCTTAAACACACACTGACCCTCAAAACCTCCCCAATGATCCCTTAAACACACACTGACCCTCAAAACCTCCCCAATGATCCCCTTAAACACACACTGACCCTCAAAACCTCCCCAATGATCCCCTTAAACACACACTGACCCTCAAAACCTCCCCAATGATCCCTTAAACACACACTGACCCTCAAAACCTCCCCAATGATCCCTTAAACACACACTGACCCTCAAAACCTCCCCAATGATCCCTTAAACACACATTGACCCTCAAAACCTCCCCAATGATCCCTTAAACACACACTGACCCTCAAAACCTCCACAATGATCCCTTAAACACACATTGACCCTCAAAACCTCCCCAATGATCCCCTAAACACACATTGACCCTCAAAACCTCCCCAATGATCCCTTAAACACACATTGACCCTCAAAACCTCCCCAATGATCCCTTAAACACACATTGACCCTCAAAACCTCCCCAATGATCCCTTAAACACACATTGACCCTCAAAACCTCCCCAATGATCCCTTAAACACACATTGACCCTCAAAACCTCCCCAATGATCCCTTAAACACACATTGACCCTCAAAACCTCCCCAATGATCCCCTAAACACACATTGACCCTCAAAACCTCCCCAATGATCCCTTAAACACACATTGACCCTCAAAACCTCCCCAATGATCCCTTAAACACACATTGACCCTCAAAACCTCCCCAATGATCCCTTAAACACACATTGACCCTCAAAACCTTCCCAATGATCCCTTAAACACACATTGACCCTCAAAACCTCCCCAATGATCCCTTAAACACACATTGACCCTCAAAACCTCCCCAATGATCCCTTAAACACACATTGACCCTCAAAACCTCCCCAATGATCCCTTAAACACACTGACCCTCAAAACCTCCCCAATGATCCCTTAAACACACATTGACCCTCAAAACCTCCCCAATGATCCCTTAAACACACATTGACCCTCAAAACCTCCCCAATGATCCCTTAAACACACATTGACCCTCAAAACCTCCCCAATGATCCCTTAAACACACATTGACCCTCAAAACCTCCCCAATGATCCCTTAAACACACATTGACCCTCAAAACCTTCCCAATGATCTGTGTTTTAGGGGATCATTGGGGAGGTTGATCTTCAGAAATGCCTACTAAAACTCAAAAACACCCAGATTACTCCCTAAATACATAACAAACTTTAAAACCTCCCCAATAATCCCCAAAAACACACAGTGACCGTAAAAAACACCCCAATGATCCCCTAAAACACTCATTGATCTTCAAAAATGCCTACTTAATATAAAAAACACCAAAATTACTCCCTAAATACATCCATAACCCTCAAAACCTCCCCAATGATCACCCAAAACACGCAGTGACCCTCAAAAACACCCATTGATCTTCCAAAAACGCCCACTAAAACTCAAAACACTCACAATACTTAATGACCCTCCAAACACCCCAATGGCCACTTAAGATACCCAATGACCCTCCAAACACCCCAATGACCACTTAAGATACCCAATGACCCTCAAAAACACCCACTGAAACTCAAACACCCAGATTACTCCCAAAATACTTAATGACCCTCAAAAACACACAAATTAGCCCCTAAAACATCTAGTGACCCTCCTAAATACCTAGATTACTCCCTAAATACGTAATTACCCTCAAAGCACCCACTAGGCAGAACACAAATTACCCTCTAAAGTACCCCGAACGACACCCTAAATACCCACTAACCTTCGATAATGACCAGTACACAACTGAATAATATACCATTGACCGTCCAAAACACCGCACTGACGCCCCAAAATACTTACTGACCACCCCAAACATTCAGTGTACCAACAAAAACACCACAATGAACCCTTAAAATACCCATGAAGTCTCAAAAAACACCCTATATGTGTTCAAATACATCCACATACACACACCTGACCCTAAAAAACACCCCAATCTCACATTAGGCTACTCAGAACACAACTGACACTTTACCCAGATAATACCCAGTAGACAACTGACCAACTAAGACACCCTTTTGACCCAGCAAAACACCCCAATAACACCCTAAAAATATTCATTGACCCTCAAAAACACTGATTGTCAAATACACCTCGCTGTCACAGCAGGCTTCGAATACTTACCCTTCACAGCACCCCAAATCACACCCTAAACACCCACTTATCCTCAAAAACAATACAGAACTGACCATCCACATCAAAAAGACTTAAAATACCCAACAACACTAAAAAACAACAACCTACATACACTCAAATGCACTGACAGACATCAATCTGACCCTCAAAAACACCCCACCCCAAAAACACTCGTAATAAGGCACTCTAAATGACACCCTAAAACACTAATTACACAAATGACCACTAAAAGCACCACACTGACCCTTGAAAATATGCCATTGATCCTCCAAAACACCCCAGTGACGCCCTAAAATTCCCACAAAACCCCCAACAATCTCCTAAAACACCCCACCGACCATCTTACAGACTTTCAAGCACACACACACACCCAAAGACACCCTAAAATACCCAACAACCCCTCTCTTACCTCACGAATAATCCAGTGACCCCTGTGTGAGCATAAGAGATGTTCATTTGAGTTGCAAAAACACGCAGAAGATCAATCTGTGAGGTTTTACCCTGTAGTTTTATTCAGATGTTTTACAAAAGGCCGGTGGAAAACATCAGTCAGTTCAGATGGAGGAATGTGTCCACATCTTTCACATCACCAGGAAACAAACGGCCCCTCCGACAGGAAGACTCGGACACATTTCACCGGCACTCGTTTCCGGTCAGAACGCACAGATTCGCAGCGTGTCATGTCTACAGGAACCAGTTAGCAGCACGACCATGACACATACAGGAAACGTCCTCAGGTCAAAGGTCACAGCAGACACACGCGGGGACGTTGTGTTGCGACCGCAGCCTCTGATTCGGGAAACTAACTCATGAAGCGTAATTAAATAATATTTATATAAACTCTGGAGTCAGATATTCAATCACCGATCTGAACTCTGATATAAATGTGATCACAGTATCATTTCTCAGGATCGCAAACAAAAACTATTACAAAAACGGAAAGATGAGGTTTTAAAAGTTGTCCAGGTGCTGTGATGGATAGGGAAGATTCTTGCTAGAAAAAAATCTCGTCCTCTAGCCGGTTTTTGAGAGGTTTTAGGCACTTTTTGAAAAGAATTCACAAAAGAACAAGTACGTGTTGCAATCTTAGTGTCGCCACAAGGGGCGCTAGCAGAGATTAGCGCAATCGGTCTTCTTCTACAGTTAGCTCAACTACGATCAAGACGCCACAACAGTTAAAAATTTTGCTAAGCAGGTTAGTGAAAGTTCTTTATCTGTAGCTAGGAGCTAAATAAAACATCTTGTTTAATAGCGTTAGCGTGCTTATGTAGTGTGTTTTTGGCCATCGAGATTTGCAAACAGCAACACAGCAAAAGGACAAAGGACGTACTAGTAAAGCTCAAAATAGATGGGCACTAGTAGTAGCACTAGTTCACTAGTAGCAGTAGTCAGTTGGCCAAAATGCTTTTGTCGTGTTGCGCGCTGCGGTATTTTGCCCCCCAGTACCTCCCTCCCCTTAAAGAACTCGAAAAATCATTGTGTCGTCAAATACATTGTGAACAGGTCAACAGGAATGCGATTTAAAGTTGAGAATATTTGGTTAAAGAAGGTGTGACGCTTATGTGAGGCAGATCTGAGCAGCAAACCAGGGTCTTTATTGCGTTTCTGACGTTCCCAGTTCAGTTCGCATTTCATCCGTAACAAATCATCCAGTCGCATAAAATCCAAAGTGTTTTATAAAAACAGTATCTCCTCCACCCGAGAGCCGAAGGTCACAGTGATTGGTCCGCGTGCCTGGAATGGTTGGGGGTCAGTACATGTCCCTGTAGATCTCCTGCAGCAGCGGGTGCAGCGACGTCTCGGACTCCGTCTTCTTGATCTTCTGCACCAGCTGCGCGTTCTCCGTCACCAGCTGCCGCAGGTCCGCGAGCTTCTGCAGCAGTTTGGGGAAGATGAAGCCGGCGTCGGGATGATTGAGCTGCAGGTGCTGATTGAGGGCCTGGAGGATGCCGTCCTGGATCTCCTCCACCTGATGGACGTTCATGAGTCCTGGACGATCTACGCGCAGGTAAACATGCACACGGCATTAAGTTGGCATTAAGCAATCTCCTAGCTTAGAAATAGTACATAGTACTATTAAAGAGCCTCTCCAACTGTCAAAATTCAAATTTTGACAGTTGGGGAGGCTCATTAGACTCCATTAGCTGCTTGCTATCTATCTATCTATCTATCTATCTATCTATCTATCTATCTATCTATAATAATAATAATTAGTTACATTTAATATAGCGCTTTTCTAGGCACTCAAAGCGCTTTACATATGAAAGGGTGGAATCTCCTCAATCACCACCTGAATGATGCGATGGCAGCCATATTGCGTCAGAACACCTACCGCACACCAGCTGATTGGTGGAGAGGAGACCGAGTGATGAAGCCAATCATATATATACATACACTCCCCTAAAGGATTATTAGGAGCACCATACTAATACTGTGTTTGACCCCCTTTCGCCTTCAGAACCGCCTTAATTCTACGTGGCATTGATTCAACAAGGAGCTGAAAGCATTCTTTAGAAATGTTGGCCCATATTGATAGGAGAGCATCTTGCAGTTGATGGAGATTTGTGGGATGCACATCCAGGGCACGAAGCTCCCGTTCCACCACATCCCAAAGATGCTCTATTGGGTTGAGATCTGGGGACTGTGGGGGCCATTTTAGTCCAGTGAACTCATTGGCATGTTCAAGAAACCAATTTGAAATGATTGGAGCTTTGTGCCATGGGGCATTATCCTGCTGGAAGTAGCCATCAGAGGATGGGCACATGGTGGTCATAAAGGGATGGACATGGTCAGAAACAATGCTCAGGTAGGCTGTGGCATTTAAACCATGCCCAATTGGCACTAAGGGGCCTAAAGTGTGCCAAGAAAACATCCCCCACACCATTACACCACCACCACCAGCCTGCACAGTGGTAACAAGGCATTATGGATCCATGTTCTCATTCTGTTTACGCCAAATTCTGACTCTACCATCCGAATGTCTCAACAGAAATCGAGACTCATCAGACCAGGCAACATTTTTCCAGTCTTCAACTGTCCAATTTTGGTGAGCTGGTGCAAATTGTAGCCTCTTTTTCCTATTTGTAGTGGAGATGAGTGGTACCCGGTGGGGTCTTCTGCTGTTGTAGCCCATCCACCTCAAGGTTGTGCGTGTTGTGGCTTCACAAATGCTTTGCTGCATACCTCGATTGTAACAAGTGGTTATTTCAGTCAAAGTTGCTCTTCTATCAGCTTGAATCAGTCGGCCCATTCTCCTCTGACCTCTAGCATCAACAAGGCATTTTGGCCCACAGGACTGCCGCATACTGGATGTGTTTCCCTTTTCACACCATTCTTTGTAAACCCTAGAAATGGTTGTGCGTGAAAATCCCAGTAACTGAGCAGATTGTGAAATACTCAGACCGGCCCGTCTGGCACCAACAACCATGCCACGCTCAAAATTGCTTAAATCACCTTTCTTTCCCATTCCGACATTCAGTTTGGAGTTCAGGAGATTGTCTTGACTAGGACCACACCCCTAAATGCACTGAAGCAACTGCCATGTGATTGGTTGATTAGATAATTTGCATTAATGAGAAATTGAACAGGTGTTCCTAATAATCCTTTAGGTGAGTGTATATGGGGATGATTAGGAGGCCAATGAGCAAATTTCTCTACTTCAAACTGAAAACCTTTAACCTTTTAAAACCTTTTCAAACTTTCTGGTCTGGCTTTCTCAAGCAAATGTAAAGTTTATCTGGACAATTTTTTTTATTCTCTTACAACCCTACTGCAGTTCCATCATGAATCACTAGGGGTCGCCGAAACCTCACCTCCGCACAGGATGATGGTGGCCACGAACAGGGCGAGGTCGCTGTCGTCCAGCTCGAGAGCGTTAAACTTCACCGCAAACTCGAACTTGGGCTCCATGATCTCGCTGAAGGGTTTGCGAAGACTGCGGAGGAACTCTCTGGTCACGAAGCCGCGCCCATTCGCCACCAACAGCCCGTCCTTATTCATGAGCGACGGCAGCATGGCGAAGATCGCCTCATGGACACCGTACTTCAACAGCGTCACCTGCGTGAGCGAAGGGGAGCTAGTCAAGAGTCGAGAAAACCAAATTGTTCGTAAAAGAATTCTTGCGCAAGGTCTGATGTAAAAAAAAAAGTAGCTACGTTAATGTACCTGGTCGTTCAAGAAAAGGTCGATGAATCCCGGGATGCTTTTGGCGAACTCCGTGAGTTCCCGCACGGTTTCCACGGTCGTGCATTGACAGCGGTAAAACACGTGCACGCCAATCTCCTTGTTGGGCGGAGCTCCGTTGATCACCTGATTCCAGACCAGGCCGTTTTCCGCCTGCCACAGCGAGTCCATGTCGTGAATGACAAACGGCTGAAGGACACACAAAGAGAAAGCGGCTTGTTTTCTCCAGCGTCTTTATCGACAAGGTTTACGTGTGACGTTTCTCGAGCAGGTTACCGTGCTTGCGCTGGTCTTCCCCGTCAGGATGTTGCGAGCTTTCTTCTTGGTCATGTTGAGGTTCTTCAGGTAGGCGTTGTTGACCCGTTTGGCGAGAGACTTCAGATCTGAACCGCTGGAGGTCTGAGAGCCCTTTTCCCCCGCTAACAGTCCCGCGACTAGCTTACGCTTCTCTGCCTCCGGCATCCGTCCGTATCGGATCGCTACGAGCACAGAATCACATTAAAAACTGCTTTATTGTTCGCCAATGGGTATTCTATCATTCCACCTACATTTGTTGTCCAAGGTCTTGCTCAATGTTTTTTTGAGCAAAAAAAATGGTCAATTCTGTTACCAATGTAGAGTAACAATGTTGACAGTATGTAACAGGGTTGACAGTAACAGAGTTGACAATACTATAAAGAATTACTTTTAATTTACTTTTAGTTAAAAGTAAAAAAAAAGAGGAAGTAACTTGTTTCGCAAGCACTGAATTATTCAAATTGAATATGTTTTTGAATATGAAAATGCTCATATCGCTCACCGTCATGGGACATCCCGAGCATCAGGCACTTCTGAAATCGACAGAACTGGCATTTATTCCGACTTTTCTTTTGGATCTTGCAGCTGCGGTCACATTTATCATATTCCAACTTCATTCGAATGGTCCTCCGG
>CM042263.1:38119302-38151802 GCA_023566225.1 Romanogobio albipinnatus
TCTATCTATCTATCTATCTATCTATCTATCTATCTATCTATCTATCTATCTATCTATCTATCTATCTATCTATCTGTCTATCTATCTATCTATCTATCTATCTATCTATCTATCGTTCTATCTATCGTTCTATCTATCGTTCTATCTATCTATCTATCTATCTATCTATCTATCTATCTATCTATCTATCTATCTATCTATCTATCTGTCTATCTATCTATCTATCTATCTATCTATCTGTCTATCTATCTATCTGTCTATCTATCTATCTATCTATCTATCGTTCTATCTATCTATCTATCTATCTATCTATCTATCTATCTATCTATCTATCTATCTATCTGTCTGTCTGTCTGTCTATCTATCTATCTATCTATCTATCGTTCTATCTATCTATCGTTCTATCTATCTATCGTTCTATCTATCTATCTGTCTATCTATCTATCTGTCTATCTATCTATCGTTCCATCTATCTATCTATCTATCTATCTATCTATCTATCTATCTATCTGTCTATCTATCTATCGTTCTATCTATCTATCTATCTATCTATCTATCTATCTATCTATCTATCTATCTATCTATCTGTCTATCTATCTATCTATCTATCTATCGTTCTATCTATCTATCTATCTATCTATCTATCTATCTATCTGTCTGTCTGTCTGTCTATCTATCTATCTATCGTTCTATCTATCTATCGTTCTATCTATCTATCGTTCTATCTATCTATCGTTCTATCTATCTATCTGTCTATCTATCTATCTGTCTATCTATCTATCGTTCCATCTATCTATCTATCTATCTATCTATCTATCTATCTATCTATCTATCTATCTATCTGTCTATCTATCTATCGTTCTATCTATCTATCTGTCTATCTATCTATCTGTCTATCTATCTATCGTTCCATCTATCTATCTATCTATCTATCTATCTATCTATCTATCTATCTGTCTATCTATCTATCGTTCTATCTATCTATCTATCTATCGTTCTATCTATCTATCGTTCTATCTATCTATCTGTCTATCTATCTATCTGTCTATCTATCTATCGTTCCATCTATCTATCTATCTATCTATCTATCTATCTATCTATCTATCTATCTATCTATCTATCTGTCTATCTATCTATCGTTCTATCTATCTATCTATCTATCTATCTATCTATCTATCTATCTATCTATCTATCTATCTATCTATCTATCTCTCTCTCTCTCTCTCTCTGATTGGCATCAGGTCTTTAATTCCTCGCGCTCTCTTTGAAACTTTATAACTTCTCGGTGTCAGTAAATAAAGCATCAGGTCTCGAGTGACTCGATCCTCAGGACAAAACAAGCGGAAAAGACAAACTCACGAGACTTTCACCGCGATCCCGAGCGTTTCCTCCTCCCGTTCGCGTTATTCTCCAGGCGGATCAGCGAGGACACGGGACATGTTCCGTGTTTACCGGGACGCGCTCCGCTGCGCTTCATCACACGGGAGTCCCGACGGCGCGAGCGCTCCGGATCCCCCCGCGTCACACGGCCCCGCTCCGCTGTGACGTCACCGCGGCTCGTTTCATTAACCCTATAAGAGCCTCGTGTGTATTTGTGAGTATGCGAATATCATTCACACATGCGGCATACTGGGAAAATGCCCCTTTAATAGCCTACCCGTGGCTCTTTAACTGAAGTGAAAAAATATTACATAATAAAAGTGCCACAATTGTCCCACTATCACGTGCCAGGAGTGGCATTTTGAGTTTTCGCGCTCACTTCCGGCTCCGCCAGCAGATGGCGCGCTTCACCACACAAAACAAACACAAACCGAACGAATGTCTGTACAAAGTTGACAGAATTAAAGATGTTTGCTGAATGTTTTGCTCTAGTATGCAGATCATTATAAAGTCTCATTTGTGTGACGTGAATAACACATTTGACGAAGCTTCTTCAGTGTTTGATGAGGGAGATTATTATAGTGTATAAAACACTCTGGAGACTCACAGACTTTGTTTTTCTAATCATTTATTCTCTTTCAAGACAGTGAGCGAGAGATAAAGATCAGTTCTACAAGCACATCTTCTGCTGACACAGGAAACAGGAAGTCAAACCACAAGTTTCACCAAGAAAAGCAGCCTCTCTCAGACGACAACAAAAACACAACACAAGTATATTCCAGTCATGATCAGCTCTGGATCGTTCACAGTCAGTTGAGTTTGCTATCCGGTCAGGTTTATTCAGCCTTGCCGTCCCTCGGCTCTGTGTTTTGGTTGTTGGTGTGCATCTCTCCACTGCTGTCGTCTTCACCGTCCGGCCGGTGTTTGTCTTTCTGTGGAGGCCTGGATTCGCTCTCGCTGACGGAGGGGACGCGGACGGGAGGGGCGAGAAGATTACTGGAGGACGCTCTCCTCTCTTTAAGACAGAAAAATAGAAATCAACTTGTTATTGTAGCATTCAAAATACATAAACATAAAGAAACAAACCTCCAGGGCCGATGGGGTGCATCAGGCGGTTCATCTGAACGTTCCAGTGTTTAACGCTCGTGCTGGCCTGACGAAGTTTACGCTGGGCGGCCTGTGGACGACACGTGTTCATTAGTGCGGACCCAGCTATCAAACATGTTCAAAAGGCCATTTCAGCAACAACAACAATAACTGAATATAACTATTATGATAACTATATTAGCATCCACACCAGCAGACGATAACTATAACGATAACTATATTAGCATCCACACCAGCAGACGATACTATAACGATAACTATATTAGTGTCCACACCAGCTGACGATACTATAACGATAGCTATATTAGTGTTCACACCAGCTGACGATACTATAACGATAGCTATATTAGTGTCCACACCAGCTGACGATAACTATAACGATAACTATATTAGTGTTCACACCAGCTGACGATAACTATAACGATAACTATATTAGTGTTCACACCAGCTGACGATAACTATAACGATAACTATATTAGTGTTCACACCAGCTGACGATAACTATAACGATAACTATATTAGCATCCACACCAGCAGACGATACTATAACGATAACTATATTAGTGTCCACACCAGCTGACGATAACTATAACGATAACTATATTAGCATCCACACCAGCTGACGATACTATAACGATAACTATATTAGTGTCCACACCAGCTGACGATACTATAACGATAGCTATATTAGTGTTCACACCAGCTGACGATAACTATAACGATAACTATATTAGTGTTCACACCAGCTGACGATAACTATAACGATAACTATATTAGCATCCACACCAGTAGACGATACTATAACGATAACTATATTAGTGTTCACACCAGCTGACGATACTATAACGATAGCTATATTAGTGTTCACACCAGCTGACGATAACTATAACGATAACTATATTAGTGTTCACACCAGCTGACGATAACTATAACGATAACTATATTAGCATCCACACCAGTAGACGATACTATAACGATAACTATATTAGTGTCCACACCAGCTGACGATAACTATAACGATAACTATATTAGCATCCACACCAGCTGACGATACTATAACGATAACTATATTAGTGTCCTCACCAGCTGACGATACTATAACGATAACTATATTAGTGTCCACACCAGCTGACGATACTATAACGATAGCTATATTAGTGTTCACACCAGCTGATGATAACTATAACGATAACTATATTAGTGTTCACACCAGCTGACGATAACTATAACAATAACTATATTAGTGTTCACACCAGCTGACGATACTATAACGATAACTATATTAGTGTCCACACCAGCTCATGATAACTATAACGATAACTATATTAGTGTTCACACCAGCTGACGATAACTATAACGATAACTATATTAGCATCCACACCAGCTGACGATACTATAACGATAACTATATTAGTGTCCACACCAGCTGACGATACTATAACGATAACTATATTAGTGTCCACACCAGCTCATGATAACTATAACGATAACTATATTAGTGTTCACACCAGCTGACGATAACTATAACGATAACTATATTAGCATCCACACCAGCTGACGATACTATAACGATAACTATATTAGCATCCACACCAGCTGACGATAACTATAACGATAACTATATTAGTGTCCACACCAGCTGACGATACTATAACGATAACTATATTAGTGTTCACACCAGCTGACGATAACTATAACGATAACTATATTAGTGTTCACACCAGCTGACGATAACTATAACGATAACTATATTAGTGTCCACACCAGCTGACGATACTATAACGATAACTATATTAGTGTCCACACCAGCTGACGATACTATAACGATAACTATATTAGTGTCCACACCAGCTGACGATACTATAACGATAACTATATTAGTGTCCACACCAGCTGACGATAACTATAACGATAACTATATTAGTGTTCACACCAGCTGACGATAACTATAACGATAACTATATTAGCATCCACACCAGCTGACGATACTATAACGATAACTATATTAGTGTCCACACCAGCTGACGATACTATAACGATAACTATATTAGTGTTCACACCAGCTGACGATAACTATAACGATAACTATATTAGCATCCACACCAGCTGACGATACTATAACGATAACTATATTAGTGTCCACACCAGCTGACGATACTATAACGATAACTATATTAGTGTCCACACCAGCTGACGATACTATAACGATAACTATATTAGTGTCCACACCAGCTGACGATAACTATAACGATAACTATATTAGCATCCACACCAGCTGACGATAACTTTAATGATAACTATATTAGTGTCCACACCAATGGACGATAACTATAACGATAACTATATTAGTGTTCACACCAGCTGACGATAACTATAACGATAACTATATTAGTGTTCACACCAGCTGACGATAACTATAACGATAACTATATTAGTGTTCACACCAGCTGACGATAACTATAACAATAACTATATTAGCATCCACACCAGCTGATGATAACTATAATGATAACTATATTAGCATCCACACCAGCGGACGATAACTAAAACGATAACTATATTAGCATCCACACCAGCGGACGATAACTATAACGATAACTATATTAGCATCCACACCAGTAGACGATACTATAACGATAACTATATTAGTGTCCACACCAGCTGACGATAACTATAACGATAACTATATTAGCATCCACACCAGCTGACGATACTATAACGATAACTATATTAGTGTCCTCACCAGCTGACGATACTATAACGATAACTATATTAGTGTCCACACCAGCTGACGATACTATAACGATAGCTATATTAGTGTTCACACCAGCTGATGATAACTATAACGATAACTATATTAGTGTTCACACCAGCTGACGATAACTATAACAATAACTATATTAGTGTTCACACCAGCTGACGATACTATAACGATAACTATATTAGTGTCCACACCAGCTCATGATAACTATAACGATAACTATATTAGTGTTCACACCAGCTGACGATAACTATAACGATAACTATATTAGCATCCACACCAGCTGACGATACTATAACGATAACTATATTAGTGTCCACACCAGCTGACGATACTATAACGATAACTATATTAGTGTCCACACCAGCTCATGATAACTATAACGATAACTATATTAGTGTTCACACCAGCTGACGATAACTATAACGATAACTATATTAGCATCCACACCAGCTGACGATACTATAACGATAACTATATTAGCATCCACACCAGCTGACGATAACTATAACGATAACTATATTAGTGTCCACACCAGCTGACGATACTATAACGATAACTATATTAGTGTTCACACCAGCTGACGATAACTATAACGATAACTATATTAGTGTTCACACCAGCTGACGATAACTATAACGATAACTATATTAGTGTCCACACCAGCTGACGATACTATAACGATAACTATATTAGTGTCCACACCAGCTGACGATACTATAACGATAACTATATTAGTGTCCACACCAGCTGACGATACTATAACGATAACTATATTAGTGTCCACACCAGCTGACGATAACTATAACGATAACTATATTAGTGTTCACACCAGCTGACGATAACTATAACGATAACTATATTAGCATCCACACCAGCTGACGATACTATAACGATAACTATATTAGTGTCCACACCAGCTGACGATACTATAACGATAACTATATTAGTGTTCACACCAGCTGACGATAACTATAACGATAACTATATTAGCATCCACACCAGCTGACGATACTATAACGATAACTATATTAGTGTCCACACCAGCTGACGATACTATAACGATAACTATATTAGTGTCCACACCAGCTGACGATACTATAACGATAACTATATTAGTGTCCACACCAGCTGACGATAACTATAACGATAACTATATTAGCATCCACACCAGCTGACGATAACTTTAATGATAACTATATTAGTGTCCACACCAATGGACGATAACTATAACGATAACTATATTAGTGTTCACACCAGCTGACGATAACTATAACGATAACTATATTAGTGTTCACACCAGCTGACGATAACTATAACGATAACTATATTAGTGTTCACACCAGCTGACGATAACTATAACAATAACTATATTAGCATCCACACCAGCTGATGATAACTATAATGATAACTATATTAGCATCCACACCAGCGGACGATAACTAAAACGATAACTATATTAGCATCCACACCAGCGGACGATAACTATAACGATAACTATATTAGCATCCACACCAGCTGACGATAACTTTAATGATAACTATATTAGTGTCCACACCAATGGACGATAACTATAACGATAACTATATTAGTGTTCACACCAGCTGACGATAACTATAACGATAACTATATTAGTGTTCACACCAGCTGACGATAACTATAACGATAACTATATTAGTGTTCACACCAGCTGACGATAACTATAACGATAACTATATTAGTGTTCACACCAGCTGACGATAACTATAACGATAACTATATTAGTGTTCACACCAGCTGACGATAACTATAACGATAACTATATTAGTGTTCACACCAGCTGACGATAACTATAACGATAACTATATTAGTGTTCACACCAGCTGACGATAACTATAACGATAACTATATTAGTGTTCACACCAGCTGATGATAACTATAACAATAACTATATTAGCATCCACACCAGCTGATGATAACTATAATGATAACTATATTAGCATCCACACCAGCGGACGATAACTAAAACGATAACTATATTAGCATCCACACCAGCGGACGATAACTATAACGATAACTATATTAGCATCCACACCAGCTGATGATAACTTTAACGATAACTATATTAGCATCCATGTTCCATGTTCCATGTAAAGACCAGAGAACTTTGAACGAATGTTCTAGTAACGTTACTGGAAGAATGTTTTTTTATAACTTTGAGAGAACCTTGCCACAACATTAGCTAAAGTTCTGAGAACATTCCCTGTTAGCTGGGTAAGAACAGATGTGATGAACACAACACAAGAGAGAGCGCTGAGCTCACCGCGATGTCCTGGTCCACTTTGCGTCGACTGGCCCGCACTGTGTCCAGTTGCTGCTGAGCCTCGCCCAGAGCCTGGGACTTCCTGTCCATCTCCTGCTTGAGCTCCTGCTTCTCACGCTGGGTCTGCAGGAGCTGCTCCTCCTGCTCCTCCTGCAGCGCCAGCAGCGACTTCACCTTCTCCTCCTCCTCGGCCAGCAGCCTGGAAACACCAGCAGCACTTTAACACTAAACGCTAGTGCTAAAGTAAACACCAGAGCTAAGCTAAACACAGAAACATGTCAAACTAAACCCAGAACTAATCCCGAACACAAGATACATCAACGTTAACACAACTTTGTTCTTTGTCCCAAGTACAAGACATACCACTACTAACACAGCTAAACACCAGAAATATCACTACTAACACAGCTGAACACCAGACATATCACTACTAACACAGTTAAACACCAGACATATCACTACTAACACAGCTAAACACTAGTAATATCACTACTAACACAGCTAAACACCAGACATATCACTACTAACACAGCTAAACACCAGAAATATCACTACTAACACAGTTAAACACCAGAAATATCACTACTAACACAGCTGAACACCAGACATATCACTACTAACACAGCTAAACATAAGACATATCACTACTAACACAGCTAAACACCAGACATATCACTACTAACACAGCTAAACACCAGAAATATCACTACTAACACAGCTAAACACCAGAAATATCACTACTAACACAGCTAAACACCAGTAATATCACTACTAACACAGCTAAACACCAGAAATATCACTACTAACACAGCTAAACACTAGTAATATCACTACTAACACAGCTAAACACCAGAAATATCACTACTAACACAGCTAAACACCAGAAATATCACTACTAACACAGTTAAACACCAGAAATATCACTACTAACACAGCTAAACACCAGACATATCACTACTAACACAGCTAAACACCAGAAATATCACTACTAACACAGCTGAACACCAGAAATATCACTACTAACACAGCTAAACACCAGACATATCACTACTAACACAGCTGAACACCAGACATATCACTACTAACACAGCTAAACACCAGACATATCACTACTAACACAGCTGAACACCAGAAATATCACTACTAACACAGCTAAACACCAGAAATATCACTACTAACACAGCTAAACACCAGAAATATCACTACTAACACAGCTGAACACCAGAAATATCACTACTAACACAGCTAAACACCAGAAATATCAAATATCACTACTAACACAGCTGAACACCAGACATATCACTACTAACACAGCTGAACACCAGAAATATCACTACTAACACAGCTAAACACCAGAAATATCACTACTAACACAGCTGAACACCAGAAATATCACTACTAACACAGCTGAACACCAGAAATATCACTACTAACACAGCTAAACACCAGACATATCACTACTAACACAGCTGAACACCAGAAATATCACTACTAACACAGCTGAACACCAGAAATATCACTACTAACACAGCTGAACACCAGAAATATCACTACTAACACAGCTAAACACCAGACATATCACTACTAACACAGCTGAACACCAGAAATATCACTACTAACACAGCTAAACACCAGACATATCACTACTAACACAGCTGAACACCAGAAATATCACTACTAACACAGCTAAACACCAGACATATCACTACTAACACAGCTGAACACCAGAAATATCACTACTAACACAGCTAAACACCAGACATATCACTACTAACACAGCTGAACACCAGAAATATCACTACTAACACAGCTAAACACCAGACATATCACTACTAACACAGCTGAACACCAGAAATATCACTACTAACACAGCTGAACACCAGAAATATCACTACTAACACAGCTGAACACCAGAAATATCACTACTAACACAGCTGAACACCAGACATATCACTACTAACACAGCTGAACACCAGAAATATCACTACTAACACAGCTGAACACCAGACATATCACTACTAACACAGTTAAACACCAGAAATATCACTACTAACACAGCTGAACACCAGACATATCACTACTAACACACCTGAACACCAGAAATATCACTACTAACACAGCTGAACACCAGACATATCACTACTAACACAGCTGAACACCAGAAATATCACTACTAACACAGCTAAACACCAGACATATCACTACTAACACAGCTGAACACCAGAAATATCACTACTAACACAGCTAAACACCAGAAATATCACTACTAACACAGCTAAACACCAGACATATCACTACTAGCACAGCTAAACACCAGAAATACCACTACTAACACAGCTGAACACCAGAAATATCACAACTAACACAGCTGAACACCAGACATACCACTACTAACACAGCTGAACACCAGAAATATCACTACTAACACAGCTGAACACCAGACATACCACTACTAACACAGCTGAACACCAGAAATATCACTACTAACACAGCTAAACACCAGAAATATCACTACTAACACAGCTGAACACCAGAAATATCACTACTAACACAGCTAAACACCAGACATATCACTACTAACACAGCTAAACACCAGACATATCACTACTAACACAGCTAAACACCAGAAATATCACTACTAACACAGCTAAACACCAGACATATCACTACTAACACAGCTGAACACCAGACATATCACTACTAACACAGCTAAACACCAGACATATCACTACTAACACAGCTGAACACCAGAAATATCACTACTAACACAGCTGAACACCAGACATATCACTACTAACACAGCTAAACACCAGAAATATCACTACTAACACAGCTAAACACCAGACATATCACTACTAGCACAGCTAAACACCAGAAATATCACTACTAACACAGCTGAACACCAGAAATATCACTACTAACACAGCTGAACACCAGACATATCACTACTAACACAGCTAAACACCAGAAATATCACTACTAACACAGCTGAACACCAGACATACCACTACTAACACAGCTAAACACCAGAAATATCACTACTAACACAGCTGAACACCAGAAATATCACTACTAACACAGCTGAACACCAGACATATCACTACTAACACAGCTAAACACCAGACATATCACTACTAACACAGCTAAACACCAGAAATATCACTACTAACACAGCTGAACACCAGACATATCACTACTAACACAGCTGAACACCAGAAATATCACTACTAACACAGCTAAACACCAGAAATATCACTACTAACACAGCTGAACACCAGAAATATCACTACTAACACAGCTGAACACCAGACATATCACTACTAGCACAGCTAAACACCAGACATATCACTACTAACACAGCTAAACACCAGAAATATCACTACTAACACAGCTGAACACCAGAAATATCACTACTAACACAGCTGAACACCAGACATATCACTACTAACACAGCTAAACACCAGACATATCACTACTAACACAGCTAAACACCAGAAATTTCACTACTAACACAGCTGAACACCAGAAATATCACTACTAACACAGCTGAACACCAGAAATATCACTACTAACACAGCTGAACACCAGACATATCACTACTAACACAGCTGAACACCAGACATATCACTACTAACACAGCTGAACACCAGAAATATCACTACTAACACAGCTGAACACCAGACATATCACTACTAACACAGCTGAACACCAGACATATCACTACTAACACAGCTAAACACCAGAAATATCACTACTAACACAGCTGAACACCAGAAATATCACTACTAACACAGCTGAACACCAGACATATCACTACTAACACAGCTAAACACCAGACATATCACTACTAACACAGCTAAACACCAGAAATTTCACTACTAACACAGCTGAACACCAGAAATATCACTACTAACACAGCTGAACACCAGAAATATCACTACTAACACAGCTGAACACCAGAAATATCACTACTAACACAGCTGAACACCAGAAATATCACTACTAACACAGCTAAACACCAGAAATATCACTACTAACACAGCTAAACACCAGACATATCACTACTAACACAGCTAAACACCAGAAATATCACTACTAACACAGCTGAACACCAGAAATATCACTACTAACACAGCTGAACACCAGAAATATCACTACTAACACAGCTAAACACCAGAAATATCACTACTAACACCGCTGAACACCAGAAATATCACTACTAACACAGCTGAACACCAGACATATCACTACTAACACAGCTAAACACCAGACATATCACTACTAACACAGCTGAACACCAGACATACCACTACTAACACAGCTGAACACCAGAAATATCACTACTAACACAGCTAAACACCAGAAATATCACTACTAACACAGCTGAACACCAGAAATATAACTACTAACACAGCTAAACACCAGAAATATCACTACTAACACAGCTGAACACCAGACATATCACTACTAGCACAGCTAAACACCAGAAATATCACTACTAACACAGCTGAACACCAGAAATATAACTACTAACACAGCTAAACACCAGAAATATCACTACTAACACAGCTGAACACCAGACATATCACTACTAGCACAGCTAAACACCAGAAATATCACTACTAACACAGCTAAACACCAGAAATATCACTACTAACACAGCTGAACACCAGACATATCACTACTAACACAGCTAAACACCAGACATATCACTACTAACACAGCTGAACACCAGACATACCACTACTAACACAGCTGAACACCAGAAATATCACTACTAACACAGCTAAACACCAGAAATATCACTACTAACACAGCTGAACACCAGAAATATAACTACTAACACAGCTAAACACCAGAAATATCACTACTAACACAGCTGAACACCAGACATATCACTACTAGCACAGCTAAACACCAGAAATATCACTACTAACACAGCTAAACACCAGAAATATCACTACTAACACAGCTGAACACCAGAAATATCACTACTAACACAGCTAAACACCAGAAATATCACTACTAACACAGCTAAACACCAGACATATCACTACTAACACAGCTGAACACCAGACATATCACTACTAGCACAGCTAAACACCAGAAATACCACTACTAACACAGCTGAACACCAGAAATATCACTACTAACACAGCTGAACACCAGAAATATCACTACTAACACAGCTAAACACCAGAAATATCACTACTAACACAGCTGAACACCAGACATATCACTACTAACACAGCTAAACACCAGAAATATCACTACTAACACAGCTAAACACCAGAAATATCACTACTAACACAGCTAAACACCAGAAATATCACTACTAACACAGCTGAACACCAGACATATCACTACTAACACAGCTAAACACCAGAAATATCACTACTAACACAGCTAAACACCAGACATATCACTACTAGCACAGCTAAACACCAGAAATATCACTACTAACACAGCTGAACACCAGAAATATCACTACTAACACAGCTGAACACCAGACATATCACTACTAACACAGCTAAACACCAGAAATATCACTACTAACACAGCTAAACACCAGACATATCACTACTAGCACAGCTAAACACCAGAAATATCACTACTAACACAGCTGAACACCAGAAATATCACTACTAACACAGCTGAACACCAGACATATCACTACTAACACAGCTAAACACCAGAAATATCACTACTAACACAGCTGAACACCAGACATACCACTACTAACACAGCTAAACACCAGAAATATCACTACTAACACAGCTGAACACCAGAAATATCACTACTAACACAGCTGAACACCAGACATATCACTACTAACACAGCTAAACACCAGACATATCACTACTAACACAGCTAAACACCAGAAATATCACTACTAACACAGCTGAACACCAGACATATCACTACTAACACAGCTGAACACCAGAAATATCACTACTAACACAGCTAAACACCAGAAATATCACTACTAACACAGCTGAACACCAGAAATATCACTACTAACACAGCTGAACACCAGACATATCACTACTAGCACAGCTAAACACCAGACATATCACTACTAACACAGCTAAACACCAGAAATATCACTACTAACACAGCTGAACACCAGAAATATCACTACTAACACAGCTGAACACCAGACATATCACTACTAACACAGCTAAACACCAGACATATCACTACTAACACAGCTAAACACCAGAAATTTCACTACTAACACAGCTGAACACCAGAAATATCACTACTAACACAGCTGAACACCAGAAATATCACTACTAACACAGCTGAACACCAGACATATCACTACTAACACAGCTGAACACCAGACATATCACTACTAACACAGCTGAACACCAGAAATATCACTACTAACACAGCTGAACACCAGACATATCACTACTAACACAGCTGAACACCAGACATATCACTACTAACACAGCTAAACACCAGAAATATCACTACTAACACAGCTGAACACCAGAAATATCACTACTAACACAGCTGAACACCAGACATATCACTACTAACACAGCTAAACACCAGACATATCACTACTAACACAGCTAAACACCAGAAATTTCACTACTAACACAGCTGAACACCAGAAATATCACTACTAACACAGCTGAACACCAGAAATATCACTACTAACACAGCTGAACACCAGAAATATCACTACTAACACAGCTGAACACCAGAAATATCACTACTAACACAGCTAAACACCAGAAATATCACTACTAACACAGCTAAACACCAGACATATCACTACTAACACAGCTAAACACCAGAAATATCACTACTAACACAGCTGAACACCAGAAATATCACTACTAACACAGCTGAACACCAGAAATATCACTACTAACACAGCTAAACACCAGAAATATCACTACTAACACCGCTGAACACCAGAAATATCACTACTAACACAGCTGAACACCAGACATATCACTACTAACACAGCTAAACACCAGACATATCACTACTAACACAGCTGAACACCAGACATACCACTACTAACACAGCTGAACACCAGAAATATCACTACTAACACAGCTAAACACCAGAAATATCACTACTAACACAGCTGAACACCAGAAATATAACTACTAACACAGCTAAACACCAGAAATATCACTACTAACACAGCTGAACACCAGACATATCACTACTAGCACAGCTAAACACCAGAAATATCACTACTAACACAGCTGAACACCAGAAATATAACTACTAACACAGCTAAACACCAGAAATATCACTACTAACACAGCTGAACACCAGACATATCACTACTAGCACAGCTAAACACCAGAAATATCACTACTAACACAGCTAAACACCAGAAATATCACTACTAACACAGCTGAACACCAGACATATCACTACTAACACAGCTAAACACCAGACATATCACTACTAACACAGCTGAACACCAGACATACCACTACTAACACAGCTGAACACCAGAAATATCACTACTAACACAGCTAAACACCAGAAATATCACTACTAACACAGCTGAACACCAGAAATATAACTACTAACACAGCTAAACACCAGAAATATCACTACTAACACAGCTGAACACCAGACATATCACTACTAGCACAGCTAAACACCAGAAATATCACTACTAACACAGCTAAACACCAGAAATATCACTACTAACACAGCTGAACACCAGAAATATCACTACTAACACAGCTAAACACCAGAAATATCACTACTAACACAGCTAAACACCAGACATATCACTACTAACACAGCTGAACACCAGACATATCACTACTAGCACAGCTAAACACCAGAAATACCACTACTAACACAGCTGAACACCAGAAATATCACTACTAACACAGCTGAACACCAGAAATATCACTACTAACACAGCTAAACACCAGAAATATCACTACTAACACAGCTGAACACCAGACATATCACTACTAACACAGCTAAACACCAGAAATATCACTACTAACACAGCTAAACACCAGAAATATCACTACTAACACAGCTAAACACCAGAAATATCACTACTAACACAGCTAAACACCAGAAATATCACTACTAACACAGCTAAACACCAGAAATATCACTACTAACACAGCTAAACACCAGAAATATCACTACTAACACAGCTGAACACCAGACATATCACTACTTACACAGCTGAACACCAGACATATCACTACTAACACAGCTGAACACCAGAAATATCACTACTAACACAGCTGAACACCAGACATATCACTACTAACACAGCTAAACACCAGAAATATCACTACTAACACAGCTAAACACCAGACATATCACTACTAACACAGCTAAACACCAGACATATCACTACTAACACAGCTGAACACTAGTAATATCACTACTAACACAGCTGAACACCAGAAATATCACTGTTAGCAGAGCTAATATCGCTAACGCTATTAAAGATAAAGCTAACATCAGTGTGTGTAGCTAAAACTAAACATCAGTGCTAATACTGAACACCAGAGCTAATGGCTCTTTCAAACTGAAAACTAGCGCTGAATAAATCAACTCCAGAGCTTATGCTGTGCTAAGTTACACAGGCGTTAAGAGGAGCAACGATACTCAGCAGTTAAACATTAGCACGTCCGCTTAACTTTTGTTTAATGTTTATTTATCAAGTACAACAACGGCAGAGGTCAGAAATCAGTGTGTCTGATAACTGATGATAATAATGAGTTAACTGAGTGATGATAATGTGGTAAAAAACTGTTGAGCACACACACATCAACATTTGTTCAGCAAAAACACCCAAACCATATCTCAGCTGACAGGAAGTGTGACGTGTGTGTGTGTGTGTGTGTGTGTGTGTGTGTGTGTGTGTGTGTGTGTGTGTGTGTGTGTGTGTGTGTGTGTGTGTGTGTGTGTGTGTTTAACAGAGCCTTATTTATCATTATTTAGACAGGGACTAAATGTGACCAAACCTCCTTTATCGACTTGATTAAAGATATAAATTACATTTATAAATAAAGTAAATGATATATATAAATATTATTAAATAAAAAAAAATCTAAAATACTTAAATTGACTCTTAATGTAAGTTATATAATGTTATTATGATATTAATAATTTATATAACAGTGTTTTTAATACATACATAAATATATATGCAATAAATTAGATATAAATCTATTATTATTTTTAAATAAAAACAACAGAAGTCTGTCGATATGTATATTGATATTAACATATATATTTATATATGCATCTAGAATAAGTGTGTGTGAGATGCATCTGTGGGTTTTTAAGTGTGAGGGTGGCGCTTCCTTTAGAGTTACTCACAACCTTTCTGTCTCTCTCTCTCTCTCTCTCTCTCTCTCTCTCTCTCTCTCTCTCTCTCACTGTATGTCTCTCTGGTTAGTGTGTGTGTGTGTGTGTGTGTGTGTGCACCTGGTCTGTGTGTATCTGTACGTCTCTTCCTCCTGTCGCGCTCTGATCTGCTCCTCTAGAGCTTCCTGTAGTCTGTGATGAAGTTCTTCCAGCTCTCTGATTCTCCGCTGCTGATGTTCGGCCTCCAGATCACGCACCGCCACCTCCGCTCGAAGATTTGCACGCGCCTGACACACACACACACACACACACACAAGCTGGAGTTCAGTTTGACTGTTCGTGTGGGTCTTCCTGCTCATGTCCGTTGCTCTTTACACTTTTGATGCAGTGTTAAAGAGAGCTAGCAGTCTGTTCAGCTGTAAAAGAGAGATTGTTTTGCTCCTGTATCTTTAAGACTTTGATATATAAATATATAGACATATAAATGAGCTCTTCTAGTTCATTCTGTCGTTCATGTCAATGTGTGGATTTGTGAATGTGGGCGGGTCATATGCTAATGAGCCCCTGCTTGAGATGTCAATCACAGAGAGTCATTTTTCAATAAATTATTTTTTTAATTATTATTTACGTTAATTATATATATATATATATACACACACACACACACACACACACACACAACACACACACACACACACATTTTGTATTAATATTATAATATATTTTAATAAAAATTTGATTTTATTTAGAAATTTCAACTTTTATTATTTTATTTAAATGAAATTATTAAAGTCATTTATTTTTGTATTATTTTGTATTCATTTAAAAATGATATATTCTTAAATTAAAATTAAGACATATTTACTTGTCTAGATATAAAATCACACTTTTTTATTTAAATGGATATGTTTAAGTCGTTTTTTTATTGATTTTGTATTAATATTAAAATTATTATAATATTAAAAAATATATATATTTATTTATAAATTTCAACTTATTTGGATTTAATTTCACACTTTTAATTTTTTTATTTAAATTGAATTAAGTAGTTAATTTTTTTATTGGTTTTGTATTAATATTAAAATTATAATATTTTTCTAAATAAAATGTGATTTTGAAAATGTGATTTTTATAAATTAAAATGTGAAATTTTAACTTATCTCAATTTTTTATTTAAATGGAATTAATTAAGTAATTTATTTTTGTTTTATTTTGGATTAATTTTTCAATTAAAATATTTAATCAAAAAATTTGATTTCAACTAAATGAATAATTTAATAACACAATAAAAAAATAAATAATAATAATAATACAAACATGGATTTTAATTATTTTTTTGAATTAATTTAATTAAATATGTAAATAATATTTACAAATTTTAATATAAAATATTAAAATATTTAATATTATATTGCATATTTGTGTAATAAAATATGCAAAATAATCTAATTATTCAGATTTAATTTTTTATCACTCTAATTTTTTAATTACAATTAAATGTAAATTATTAATTTTACTGACTGATTTTTGCTAATATTAAAATTGCAGTATTAAAAATAGAATGAGATTTTATGTAGATATTTGACCTTGTCCACACCTCGTGTCAAAGGCTTGAGTGTGCGGATCTCTTTCACTATATATCGCACTCTTTTAAATGAAGTGTAACTCGAGTGATGTGATTGCTCTTTTATTGTTGTGTGTGTGTGTGTGTGTGTGTGTGTGTGTGTGCACCTCCTGAGCCTCGCGCAGCTGCTTCTCCAGGGTCTTCTGCAGCTCGTCGTGCTGACTGCGCCTCCTGTGCTCCTCCTGCTCCAGCGAGGCTCGCGTCTGCCTCTGCGCCTCCTTCAGCAGCCGCAGCTCCACCAGCTGCTCCTCGCGCTCGCCCTGCAGCTCCTGCAGCCGCCGCGTCTCCTCCGCCCGCAGCGCCCGCCTCCGCTCCCGCTCCGCCCGCTGCTCCCGCCGCCGCTCCTTCAGCTCCTCGTGCAGCGACGCCCGGCCGTCGGCCGACAGGCGGAGAGCGGTCTGGATCGCTGACAGAGCAATTAACCAATCACAATCAGTGCTGCATATATAGAGGAAACTTACATATTATTACTGGAAAACAATAATAATAATAATTCAGAAAATTATTTTGTTCCATTTTTCTAGTTTTTCCAAAGAAAACAAGCAACTAAAATAACTATTCTCATATTTAACACATATATCAATTATTTTATTAATTTGTAAAATATTTCATATTACATTGCATCATTTATTTGGGGAAAAATGCTTTTTCTATTTTTCAGTTTTTTTTATTATAATTTGTTTTTTAAATAATTAAACAAATTCAACTTTTCTAAATTTATCTTAATTAATTTAATTTGCATTGTTTGGTCTTTTTATATATATATATTACAGACCAAACAATGCAAATATTTAATATGTAATATTATATATACAGTATATATATATATAATATTACATACTTATAATGTTGCATCTTTGTACTAGAAAACAAATCAAAAAGCAATTATTGAGATTTCTTTATGTAATTTGATGAAAAAAGTGTGTGTGTGTGTGTGTGTGTGTGTGTGTGTGTGTGTGTGTGTGTGTGTGTGTGTGTGTGTGTGTGTGTGTGTGTGTGTGTGTGTGTGTGTGTGTGTGTGTGTGTTCATTTTTACATTAAATTTTAAAAATTGTAAATATTAATTTATTTGGCATAATTGGGTCTGTTGATGAATATATGATTAATTTAAATGATATGATATTATAAATTGTATAATACATATAATAATATCAAATGTTAAATATAAAAAATATGTAAAATATTATAATATATTATATTTTATATTTTTCATAGAAAACAAAACAAAAATACTTGAGAGTTTTTATGTAAAAATGTTTCACGTTTTCAAGTGAATTATTCTTAAATATATTTTTAATTTGATGAAAAAATGTAAACATGCATATGTATATATATGTCCTTAAATGAAGTCTTGATATGGGATGAATCGTGTTGTTTAAAGGATGTTTTCTGTAGTGTTTTTGCGGTGAAATGCGAGTGAAATCCGACCTGTGATCCACTCCTGTCTCTGTCTGGAGTCCGGCGCGCTGATCTCGAAGCTCTTGTTGAGCGTCTTCACGCAGAACATGCATCTCTTCCCGTCCCGGTCCGACAGCACCTGTCAATCACAGGCGAGACGAGGCGTCAGACAGGGCAACATGCTGGACGTGAGCAGGCAGTGAGCGCCGTACCTCCACGCAGCAGTTCTGGTCCATCTCGATGACGCCCTTGCAGTCCCGCCCGTCTTCGCTGGCGTAGTACGAGAAGGAGCCGGGCTTCAGGCAGAACCAGCGCTCCGTCCAGTTCCTGCGCAGGTGTCCCTTCTTCCACAGGTAGCCCTGAAACACACACACACGTGTAACGCATTACAAGTAACTCGAGTTACGTAATCAGATTACTTTTTCAAGTAACTAGTAAAATCGTAATCAGATTACTTTTTCAAGTAACTAGTAAAGTAACGCATTACAAGTAACTCAAGTAATGTAATCAGATTACTTTTTCAAGTAACTAGTAAAGTAACGCATTACAAGTAACTCGAGTTACGTAATCAGATTACTTTTTCAAGTAACTACTAAAGTAACGCATTAGAAGTAACTCAAGTAATGTAATCAGATTACTTTTTCAAGTAACTAGTAAAGTAACGCATTACAAGTAACTCGAGTAACGTAATCAGATTACTTTTCAAGTAACTAGTAAAATCGTAATCAGATTACTTTTTCAAGTAACTAGTAAAGTAACGCATTACAAGTAACTCGAGTTGCATAATCAGATTACTTTTTCAAGTAACTAGTAAATTAACGCATTATTTTTAAAATTTACAACAAAATATCTGAGTTACTTTTTCAAATAAGTAATGCAGGTTACTTTGTTTTGCCATTTATTGTCCTCATGCCTGTAGAAGCTAAACAGCGCCATGTTTTCCTCCCTCTCTAACATTTTTGTCTCATTTTTATTCGTTGGCAAAAATGACAGTAGGTTTTTGTCATAGTTTTTGTCATCCAAAACTGGTTTTATTTAGTTATCGTCTTCATAAGTGAAGGGACTGAGGATCCGCCCACCTCTTTCAGCACGTTCCCCACCATCTCTCGATACACCTTCTCCACAGCCAAGGACAGGCTCTCGGCGTCGGCTCCTCGGCTGGCGGCCACTGTGTTCACCAGCTCCAGGAAGCTCCAGACGCTCAGGCCGTCCTTCTGAACGCCGTCCTCCAGCTCCACGCAGCTCAGCTCCACCGTCATCACGCTGCTCACCTTCCTCAGCAGATACTCCGCCTGATCACATACAAATGCGCTTACGTCCCGGGAGGTTCCCATGAAAGATTATCAAAACACGCTCCCGCCGACACGCCACTACCTTCAACATTGAAATTATGTTTAAAGACGTTTACAAAACATTGAACCAACATCACTAAATGGTTAAAAGCCTAACAATGTTAACTAACACTTTTTATCTTAGTATATATTTTTTAGTACTGTCAAATCGATTAATCGCTATTAATCGCACAAACATAAAAGTTTGATTATATATTATGTGTATATTTATATACACACACACATCATATATATTCACACACACACTTATTACATGAAGTGTCTGCAGAGACCGTGATTAGACTCCCCCTGAAACTGCCTCATCGACACGGCATCCTCAATAAACCCGTCTCCAGCGCGTTGACTCCGATTGTTTGAATATTACAATTAAATAATACTTAAATCAATATGTCATCCGCAATAAACCCGTCTCCAGCGTGATGCCTCCGGTCCTTCGAATATTCCGATCTATTATGACCTCTGACCTATAAAGCAGCCAGAATAATAATAATAATAATAATAATACGCTGTTTGTTAATTGGCCAGAGGAGAACTGCCCCCCCCGACTGAGCCTGGTTTCTCCCAAGGTTTATTTTCCTCCATTCTGCTCCTGATGGGGTTTTGGTTTCCTTGCCACTGTTGCCTCTGGCTTGGCGTGCTCAGTTGGGGACACTACATTTTTCTAAATTTTTCAACTAAATATAAAAATAAATCGAATTATTAAACTAAATTATCCATATAAACTAAATTACTGATCTAATTACTGATCTAAAGCCCACACTGCCACTGTATGATAATTGAAATGAGCTGATGACATCACCGTTTTCTCCAGAACGGCTATACAGCTTAATAAAATTATGCTGCATTATTTTCCTGTTTAACACTGTAAAGCTGCTTTGAAACAATCTGCATTGTTAAAAGCGCTATATAAATAAAGTTGACTTGACTTGACTACATAAACACAAGCTTTTATATTAGAATCGATTGATCGTGATTAATTTACAAACTTTTATGTTAGATGTGATTAATCGATTAGACTATATATGTTATATATATATGTGTGTGTGTGTGTGTGTGTGTGTGTTTAAAGTATGTGTGTGTTAGATTTGTTTGTTGGTAACAAAATACTTATAAATCAATTTAGAATCAGAATAATGTCAAGTGACATGAAAGTCTTTTTGATTTCATGCTGATGTTACGGTGGTCAAGCTGGTTTTTGAAACATGGTAGCTGGATTTTTGCGGGTCCAAGGTAGATGTAACGATTATCCTGCTACTGACGAAGAGCCTCAACCGGACCGGCAGAATCTGGTTTTGGTTGGAGTTGAGACGTGTGTGTGAGCTCACCTCCTCCGGCACGAGTGCGAGCGGGTATTTGTCCTCTGCCAGGAAGTTGAAGAGACACCAGAGCCGCAGAGCATCCTGATTGGTCAGGACCTGGAGTGTGTCGGGGCAGTAGTTTTTCTTGGAACACAGAGTCCAGCACAGCTCGTCGACTTCCTCTTTAACGAACGTCCCCTCCGTCACCTGATCACACAGCAAACGCAACAAAATCAATGAGTTTCACTAGCTATGTTTCCATCCAAAGTTGTAAATTGTGTGCAAAATATGGCATAATATGGAATATAAAACGGCGTTTCCATCCCATGTGTTAATAAGAACAAAATCGTCACTTCCTGGGAAAGTGGCGCAAAATATCAGTAAACATAGCTCAAACATAACACAAAGAGCAGAATGAGTCCCGCCAACATGGCTGGGAGCAGCAGACTAACTGCTAAAATATGTAAATAAAGACATTTAGGGACTATTTTAAGCAAAAAGGTTGAAAACCCATGAATACATTGAGTTATAATGAGACATAATTGCTTTTAATACAATTTCATTACAATGTTTGACCACAAGGGAGCGCTACCCTGACACTTTTTGAGTACCTTCAGGGCATGGCGCCGAAAACACATACTGAGTTTCGTAATGATATACCAATGTGTTTGTAAAATATAGCAATATGCAAAACCATTGCAGTTACAGCTTTGGATCTTGATTTGTCTTTTTTTTTTTAAATGTCGGCCATGTTTTTTAAGGCGCACTAATGCCATAATAGGCTATGATAGCAACTTAGACAAAAACACTGCATGTCAACGGCACTGTAGTTAGAACCGATTTCATGTTTTGTTCAATCATAACGCCACCAAGTGGTGCAGTCCCACTACTTTGTGTGTGTGTCCTAAGAATGCCCCCATACATAAGCTTGTCAAATTTGGTGAAAATATCTCATTTCATTGATGAGTTAAGACATTTGTATTTGTGAGCATATAAAAAAAGCCCCACACTGACTTTAATTGTATTTGTTTTGCCAGTTACTATAAAAATCTTGACATTTGGCCCTTTACACTTAGTCAGTCTGCTATGATTCCGTTTTTCCTACGGTGGCTTTGTCTCGATCGGACTAACGGTTTCAAAGATACTTGTGAAAATTGTTTAAATGCTCCCAACGTTGCACAAACCATAAGGTGAAACCTAGCATGTTTGGTATTGTTGAACTCATTCAGGAGTCTAATGAGTGACTCCCGTGAAAATAAGTCCAAATCCAAAGTTATAAGCATGTGAATATTTGATTTTACCACTAGGTGGCGCTGGCTCAAAACTTCTCAGGCTCCTTCAGGGCATCGTGCCGATGACCCATACAGAGTTTCGTAACGATAACGCTAATGCGTTCATAAAATACATTTTACTACAAAATTCAAAATGGCCAATATGGAAATTGATCTGAGATACAGATCTATTTTCGCAAACTCAACGTAAAATTCATTTGCACGCGATTCGAGAACTGTTAGACAAATCCAATTGAATTCGGTCTGAAGATGATCTGGTTCAATTTTCATGAAAATGGCCTAGGAGCAGTTTGAAAAAGTAGGTTTTTCTGAAAATTCAAAATGGCGTTTCTATCACTTACGGTTCAAAAGTTATTAGCACAAACGTAAGTCAAACTTTGGACAGGTGGTGGCGCTAGAGGGATTGAGTTAGAGACTCCAAAGTTGCTATGGTGAATGTTTTGACTGTCCTTTACCGGTGTGCCAAATTTCATAACTTTCCCATGAGTGGTTCTATGGGCTGGCATAGACTTCCAGAGCGGAAGAAGAAATACCGTAAAACTTCAAATAATCGGCCGGGCTTCTATTTACCCAAATCGCCGAACTGCACCGGCTTGTATTTGAAACAGGCGTCTATAAGAGACAGGCCTTTAATTTAGTGTTGAGATGTTCAAGCATGACAGTAGTTACCACATTATATTACGTTTTATTTATAATTAATTCAAATGTGTTTTGAATCAAGAAATGTCTTAGATTATTGGCAGCACAAAAAACGAAACGGGCAGAACACTATAGTTACCGCTAAAATCCATCGAGCATATGAACTTGTTGCCCGAAACACATCAACAAGAAAGAATGAAGGCTCCCCTGTAAAACAACTGCAATCATGTGATAGAAAATGACTCTATTCATCACTATCATCATCCCCGCGATCCTCAATTACAAGTTCATTGGCGAATTCCTCCTCCTCATCGCTCTCCGCTAACTCTGCCACATACCTAAGGATAACATCCCAAAGTTAATGAAATATATTATCTCCTCTTTCTCCCTCACACACACAAACACACGTGCGCGTATCCAGCTTTTCCCATGCTTGAAGTACCCAAGAAACCAACAAGCGGCGAGCTGGGGCATTCATATTTCCTCCAGCTGTGTTTGTCCACATCCCCTGCCATCCATAGGCTTTGAATGGTTGGTTCCATACAACGTCAGGGGCCTGTATGTACTTTGTACAGCCACCGGGCATCACAGCCGTGGTTATGTTGTAGCCCCTTTTGAGCTCAGCTTTGGTCCCTGCGCTGATATGACAGCGATATGAATCCCAGGCTAGGAGACGAGGGGCGAAGTTGAGTTTTCCTATCACTCTCTGAAGCCAGTCTGCAGTCAACTCCTCGTTCATCCATCCATTTTTGGACGTGGCCACCACCACCCCACTGATATTTTGCACTGATTTCACCTCCTTGATCCCCCCTTTGAAGACAATGTAAGGTTTCAATTTGGTCCCGTCTGCTTTCGCAGCCAACACCACAGTTAAGTGGCTCTTCTCATGGCCTGTGGTTTTCAGTGGAACACTGCGTGCACCTCTTGCACCGTTGTAGAGCCCACCATATCAAACCACACCGCTGTTTCATCCATGGCTATAATGTTTTTCGGCTGTATTTTCTTTGTCTTAATAATCTGCCTTGTATATGTGACAAAATTCACCAGTTTCTCAGTGAAGTGCTTGGCGTCTTTCTGGGTAAATTTGACAACTGTCAGCTTAAATGTCAAATCATACTTTTTTCTTTTTGTCTCCATGGTGGTATTGAGAGAATTAACAAAAACTGAAGACTAAAAGAAAGTTTGTTAACCTCTTTGTCATGTTGCCATAGTGATGAGTCGTTCATGAACGGTTGCGTCTGTCACGTGAAATCTAATCAAAACATAGAACAGACGATCTGACGGGTTTTAGAAGAACAAATACAACCCGATACTAAAAAACAGACCAGGCCTCTATTTGAGACCGGCCTTTATTTACCCAAACCTGTCGTCACACCAGGCGTTTAAAAGAGACAGGCGTCTATTTGGGACTCGGCTATTATTTGAAGTTTTATGGTATAGCTGCAAACAGCAATACCAGGACCAAGCGCAAAGAAGAAGACAAGACATGCCAAAATGGCTGGGAGTGTCAGATAAACGGCAGCAATGAGCAATTAAACACATTTTAAGATGATTTTAGGCAAAAAGGCTGAAAAAAGCATTGTAGTCTATGGGAATTTCATGTTTTGTTCTATTATAGCGCCACCAAGAGGCACAATTCTACCATTTTTTTAATGTGTCCTCGGAGTGAGCCCATACATGTCTATGTCAATTTTGGTGAAAATATCTAATTTCGTTTTTGAGTTATAGACATTTATATGAAAAAACACATAAAAAATGACAGACACCTGACTTTGATTAGATTTTACTCCCCATACTATCAATATTTTGACATTTGGGCATTAGCGTTTAGCTATCGACCTATGTTTCTGAACTTCTGACGCAGGTTTCGAAGATATCAGCTAATGTTTTTAAAGCGCTAAATTACAACGCTGCACAAACCATACGCCGAAACCTGGCAAGTCTGGTATTGTTGGACTCAACCACACCCAAAGTTATAAGCATTTGAAAAAGAATTCTCCACTAGGTGGTGCTGTTTCCAAACTTCTCAGGCTCCTTCAAGGAATCATCCTGATGACCCGTACCGAGTTTCGTAACAATCCGTTCATGAGTTCATAAAATACTGCATTTTAGCACATAATTCAAAATGGCCGACAGCCAAAATGGCTCATATGGTAAAATGACCATCAGGCGACTCGACATGCTGTCCTTTATCTAACGAGACCACTTTTATGATTTTTGGACAAACAGTTCAGAAGTTATAAGCAAAAATAGCAATTTTTCGTATCTCTGGACCAGTAGGTGGCGCTGCACCGAAACGCTACATGTTGCCTCCGGTCATGCTTGTGCCAAGTTTGGTCGGAATACGATGAAGCGTTGTGGAGATAAAGCCTTATGTGTATTTTCGCAACCGCTACGTAAAATTAGTTTGAGCATTTATCAAAAACGATTTGACGAATCAACTTGAATTCCATAAATGTTTGTCAGCATGGTCTGAAGATGATCTGGTTCAATTTTCATGCAAATCAGATGAACCGTCTAGGACGAGTTCGCAAAAGTAGGTTTTTCAGAAAATTCAAAATGGCGGAAAAATTTGACGTCATGCAATCGAATCGACATGAGCTCCGGAATCAGAGGGAAAAATAACTTTGTATCTATCACTTATGGTTCAAAAGTTATTAGCATAAACATGAGTCAAATTTTGGACAGGTGTTGGCGCTAGAGGGATTGAGCTAGAGACTCGAAAGTTGCTATGGTGAATGTTTTGACTGTCCTTTATCGGTGTGCCAAATTTCATAACTTTCCCATGAGTGGTTCTATGGGCTGGCATAGACTTCCAGAGCGGAAGAAGAAGAAGAATAGGAACGCTAACGGTTGTAAGTCGCTCAATCGGGCTCTTTTCCCTCCATCATAAACAAGTGTCATCAGGCGAAACACAATACATGCTGTCCTGTTCTCTTGCGTTGGGACGCTGGTGTTCGGGAAACACAATCAGTGTGAGACGCTTCTGGAGGGAATTAAACCAGTGTGTGTGTTGCGCTACCTTGTCCAGGATGAACTGGTTCAGGTAGGGCATGTACCCCTGACTGGACACGGGACCGTCATCATCATCGCTGAAGTGTCTCTCGAGGGCCGCCGGATCGTGGGGAATCCGCAAAACACTGTGAAGGTTATGAGACAAAACCTGTGCACACACACACACACACACACACACACACACACACACACATACACAGAGAGAGAGAGTCTGACTGCAGCTTTTGTTTGATACCGATCCGGCTAAAGCCACAGCGTGTGAGACAGATTAACAGTTTCACAAACTCAGATAACTCAACGAGAACACTGTACACTTCTGTCACGTTATAATGAACTACAGACCTAAACTTTAACCACACACACTTTACAGCCACACACACTGATGTGGAACTATGAAGTGCGCACTTGAAAACACTCGCGCTCAGTGTATACAACATTTGCACATAACACAGAAAGCTGTTATTATATCACATGCGGTTGAATAATTCACCTCATCAATCATTCTTTACTTTGTGGACGTCCATGAAGTGAGATTTAGTACTTCTGGAGAGACTGTAGTTTGGTAAATCCATGATGGACACACACAAGTACACAGTCAAACACCTGTCTCTCACACACACACACACACATCTGTCCCACCTTGAGCTGTGATTTGGACACTTTGCCGCTGTCTTCGGTGTCCAGGGACGTGAAGGCGTACCAGATACTCTTCAGCAGAGCGGCTCTCAGCGCCATGGCTCGCACCTGATGAGCTTACTCTCTTTTTTTCTCCTCTCCTTCATTCTCTCTGCAAGTCTGTCCACATCCTGTCTGCGTTTGCAGAACTCTGGCGCCTCCTGTCTGCAGACCTGAGATCAGTGCGCAGGAGAACAGCTGTAGATTACTTTGGTCAATATGGTCAACACGATTACTCATTGACTTTTGGAAACACATTTATTCAACGTTTGTTAGTGTGTTTTTCCAGTGGATTTGATAGATAGATAGACAGACAGACAGACAGACAGACAGACAGACAGACAGACAGACAGACAGACAGACAGACAGACAGATAGATAGATAGATAGATAGATAGATAGATAGATAGATAGATAGATAGATAGATAGATAGATAGATAGATAGATAGATAGATAGATAGACAGACAGTGGATGTGACTTTGACACGTCCCACCTACCTAAGCATTGCTGAGCCCATGTCCAGCCTCTCATGGGGACGGTATTCCCTGTGGCTGTGGCTCTTTCAGCAGATAATGCGCCGCCACAAAGCACAAATGCTTCAGGAATGCTTTGAGGAGCACAACAACGAGTTTGAGGCGTTGACTCGGCCTCCAGATTCCCCAGATCTCAATCCAATCGAGCATCTGTGGGATGAGCTGAACAAACAGAATCTGATCCATGGAGGTCCCGCCTCACAACTTACAGGACTTAAAGGATCTGCTGCTAACATCTTGGTGCCAGATCCCACAGCACACCTTCAGGGGTCTAGAGGAGGCCCTCAGAGACAGGTCACAATATTAGGTCATAATGTTATGCCTGATCGGTGTATAATGAGGTCCCATGACAGCACTACTTTTGTACATAATGTTTTAAATATCAGGCCGTGTCCAGTATATCCCACACACACCGTAAACACTCAGACACAGCGCTGACAGACGCAGTGTCATCCGGTTTTCCTGAGCGCACACCTGGACACACTCGCACCTGTGGAAGTGAGGAGATGTCATGAACACGTCAGGTGATTTCTGACACACAGAGGTGTGTTAATGTTGCTGAGTGTTCAGCGCTCAGGGCTGTGTGTGTGTGTTCATATCCGCCGCTGATGAGAGACGCTTAAACGTGATCCTCCTTCAAACACACCGTGTGTGAGCGGGCCGTGCTTCACTCGCGGATGCGGCTGTCATTGGAGACCGCTTGCTTCCCGTCATACGGCGCGTCTTCGGCTCCGGGACGGCCAGATGATGATGACAGCGGTTTGGACGCAGGGCTCGTACCTCATGTCACAACAACTGAAGAGCTTCACGTCCCACCGCTGACGTCAACATGATGAGAGACTCCTGAGTGGTCAGGAGATACAGACAGACAGACAGCAGGGCCGGTGTTGTGCCAAATCCTGACCCCCTGCCAGATTATTACCCCCCTAATATTGGTATTTTTGGAGTAGGCGTGGGGGAGGGGTTAGGATTAGGCAATCGGGTAGCAACTTCAACAAGGGGGGTGATCATTTGGCACAACACCGGCTCACTCTAAAAAAAAAGGTTCTATATGGCACCAAAAATGGTTCTTCGTTGTAATCATAGAGGAACCACTTTTGGTGCTATATAGCAGCATATCTTAACATGTTCTGTATATGGTAGCGGTGCTATATAGCACCTTAGTCAAAGAACCTCTGAAGAACCTCTGAAGAACCGGTGAAGAACCTCTGAAGAACCGGTGAAGAACCGGTGAAGAACCTCTGAAGAACCGGTGAAGAACCGCTGAAGAACCTCTGAAGAACCGCTGAAGAACCGGTGAAGAACCGCTGAAGAACCGCTGAAGAACCTCTGAAGAACCGCTGAAGAACCGCTGAAGAACCGGTGAAGAACCTCTGAAGAACCGCTGAAGAACCGGTGAAGAACCTCTGAAGAACCGGTGAAGAACCGGTGAAGAACCTCTGAAGAACCGGTGAAGAACCTCTGAAGAACCGCTGAAGAACCGGTGAAGAACCTCTGAAGAACCGGTGAAAAACAGGTGAAGAACCTCTTAAGAACCGGTGAAGAACCTCTGAAGAACCGGTGAAAAACCAGTGAAGAACCGCTGAAGAACCTCTGAAGAACCGGTGAAGAACCTCTGAAGAACCGGTGAAGAACCGGTGAAGAACCTCTGAAGAACCGGTGAAGAACCTCTGAAGAACCGGTGAAGAACCACTGAAGAACCGGTGAAGAACCTCTGAAGAACCGGTGAAGAACCTCTGAAGAACCGGTGAAGAACCACTGAAGAACCGGTGAAGAACCTCTGAAGAACCGGTGAAGAACCTCTGAAGAACCGATGAAGAACCTCTGAAGAACCGGTGAAGAACCACTGAAGAACCAAAATTGGTGCTATATAGCACTTAAAAAGGTTCCCCTATGATTACGAGCCAAGAACCATTTTTGGTGCCATCTAGAACCTTTTTTTTGAGTGATAGCTCTTTGGTGGCCCTAGGCGAGATTGAGTTTTGTGCCCCTCGTTAATTGTTAAGTCAGTGTATAGTTGTCATTTTCCTTCTGTAAGTATTTTTCTAGATAGTATCCATGTTTTATATCTCAATGACACGCAAGAAAACAACCAAATAAAGGATTTCAAGAAGAAAAAAAAGGTATTAACTTCCTTCCTGTCACATGAGACTGCCAACTTCCTACTTCCAGGAAGCATAGCGAAGGCAAACCCCCCCAAACAAAGAGTATTTTCATGTTACTAATAAGCATTTCTTGTTGACACATATACATAATCATCCAAAAACAAATCTTACTAGAGATCTATAGTTTTTTGAACACTTAGTCAAAAGTCCAAGCGGCAGGAGGGCAAATGACTAAACATATAATGGGGAAAGGGGGTTTACTGTGTTCATAAATCAAGAGTTTTGGTCTTGTTTAGTGCTTTTTGCTTTCATAATATCACACTTAAAACAAAACTTAACCCTTTAACTGACATCTCTACTGTACAGACCTTAATTCGATAGGGAAAAATATCATATTTTATGATATTATGTCTTGTAAGGGCCCAAATATCGAGGACCCTTCATCCAGTTCGGAATGGATGCATTTCAATCCATTCGGTCAAGGACTCTCATTCTTCTCATTCTAGAAGCTCACAACCATTGTAATGTGGAAGTAATGAGATTTATAAGATTTACATTATTATATGAAATCACCTACAACAGTCAGCCATTGAATACTATGGGACTATTGATTTGATTTTTTTGGTAAGATGTATTTTATTTTCATTTAACTTTTTGATACACAATGCCCTGTTGGGCCAACTTAACATCTGCACTTTATTTGTTGTTTGTTGTGCTTTCATAATCAAAAGATTATAAGAGAGAAGCAGCTTTTTTGAGTTTGCATTGAATGTTCTTCAACTTTTATACATAATAAATTTGATTATGAATAAAGATTGATCTGTTGAAAGCAGTTATTTTGGATAGATGCTAAATGTTCTCCTCTTATTGGTATTTGACATTGAAGGGGTGGCCCACCAGCAACTCCAGTTGCCACACATTCAAATACGATTTTCAAGAACAAAAACTAAAACCTGGGGAAAATAAATGTTCACATCGGACACTATTGACATTTGCATGAAACCATTCAGAAAAGTTTGGGCACAGATGGGTTAAGTATTTATAAAAACTATACAAACAAAAATGCTCTTATAGTCACTCCAACACTTAAAAAGCTAATTAAGACTTAAACGATAAACTCTAATAAATTGCACATACAAAAATGCTACAAAGAATGTTGGAGGATATTTAACAAATTATGACTCAAACAATTGATGAACAAACAAAAATGCTTTTATAGTCACTCCAACACTTAATCAAGCAAATTAAGACGTGAAGGATCAACTGTAATAAATTGTTCATACACAAATGCTAGAAAGAATGTTCAAGGATACTTACCAAATATTAACTCCATAAACTGTGCAGAAACACTCTTAAGCTCCTGTAAGGACACTTAAGCAAATTATGACCCATAAACTGGATTAACTATACCCTCAACAATCAAGTGCTATTGTGTATGCACAACTACAAAATTAAAATATATAAGTTCTTGTAGCTCTTTCCCTATCTCAAATAATAAAATATCAATATTTGTTTCTGGCATTTCTATTCACCTAAAAAATTGACGCCGCATTAAAATTAGGCTCGTCTGAACTTCCGTATTGTCAGTGAAGTTATGTTTGTAATGCGTAGGAATACGTAGAAAACTAGCTAGCTAGTGATAGCTTAGTGACAGCAATGAAACGTCCAATGCCGTGCAATATTAG
>CM042263.1:38156802-38209302 GCA_023566225.1 Romanogobio albipinnatus
TATAATTAATATGATTTATGGAATATTGAAGTTGAAAATATACAATATATATACTTGTATAACACTTTACAGTAAGGTCTCACTAGTTAATGTATTAACCATGAGGAACACATTTGTTACTGTATTTGTTCATGTTAGTTCACAGTGCATTAACTAATGCTAACAAGATTTTAATGTTGGAATTAACAAAGATAAATAAATGCTTTATACGTGCAGTTCGTTATTAGTTAATGTTAACTAATGAACCTTATTGTAAAGTGTAACCGATTTCTTTCTACATTTAACTGTCATAACTCAAACTATTTCTTATTTAAGCTCTTTTAAGATAATGTTTTGCATTGTATAAGTCACACATTTCTGAATAATTGTTTTAACTGGTGCTACACGTTCAGATGTTAATATCTTTCATCGGCTAATAAACGTGTGCATTCACACAAGCGGCGCACAGGATGTTTCTCTCTGACGTCTGACACGTTTTCATTGATCATTTCTGCACTGCTTCTGAGGGGAATTCCGACAGAAAAGACATCATTTAAAGATTGGCCTCGAGCTCAAACACACACCAGACGAGCGCAGAGACGAGGGATTCTCTCTCCGTTCCTGTCCAGCACATTCACTCTTGTCTTGTACACAATGTCGTGAATTAGAGAAGGATTACATGTTCTCATCTCCTTATCAAGGCCAGAAACACGCTTATGTTTGGCCAACACATTGCAAGCGCGTGCTCGTAGTGCATAAACGTCTGTTAATAAACCAGATGTGTTATTATTTGCGTATTTGGGACATGAAACCAGAGGCGTTTGCGTTCCAGAGCGTGTTTTGGGTCTTCTCGTCTGTATTTTATGTCAAATTCGTGTTAATTGCAAGGACCATCCGCGGGTTTATCCTGCGTATTTGAACCTCAGCCTAAGCAGTTATTAAGTTAATCTGGAGTGTGTTTGAAGTCTTCTGCTCTAAACGCAAGCCTGTCTCTCTCAAAATCCTTCACAGGGCTTTCAAAGAGCAGCAGAAGCCGTTTTCCCGAGCGCCTATCATTGAGACCGGGGAAGAGGATGATGCTTCCTCACCTCAGGAAACGCACGCTAATCCATCGGTCTTAGATCAACTTCCTTGGGCTTGGCTTTCATCAAGACACCAGCAGCAACTCCACCTCAACATGGACACGGCGTCTCAGTGCCGTTTGGGCAGGAGCAGGTATTGTGCGCCCTCTGGTGGTTACAGAGGGAATGATGTCCACTCAGATCCGCTGGGTCGCTCGCTGCCGCTGTTCTTGTACCCGACCCACGTGGAGCAGCGCGTCTACGACGGCCCGTACTGCGGCGGCGCGTCGCTGCTGTCGTACCTGCCCCCGTTCCACGGCAGCTTCGGCGTCTACGAATGTCCGTTTGAGCCCGCCTTCATCCAGAAGCGCAACGAGCGGGAACGCCAGCGAGTGAAGTGCGTCAACCAGGGATACGCCAAACTACGCGACCACCTGCCTAACGGAACCACGGACAAGCGGCTGAGCAAAGTGGAGACGCTGCGCGCGGCCATCCGCTACATCAAATACCTGCAGGAAGTGGTGGAGAACGCGGGCAGCGGAGAGGAGAACGGCGGAGCGTCGCCTCAGTCCACTTCAGAGTCGTCTTCCGAGGAGTCTGTCGGGAGTTAAAGACGTTCTAGCGACTTTTATCACAAACCAACTGAGTGATTCTCAAATATCAGCTTCAACTACGCAAAACCACAATATCTAACGTTTCTTAAGTTTGGCCTTCAATAAATGAGTTAGTCGTGCTCTAAAGTTTACACACCCCTTGCAGAATCTGCACAAATTTGAATTTTAACAAAATAAGAGGTATCATACAAAATGAATGTTATTTTTTAATTTAGTGGTGTCCTGAATGAGATATTTCACATAAAGTATGTTTACATATAGTCCAAAAAAGCTGTATATTTATATTATAAAAATGACCCCGTTCAAAAGTTTATGAACCCTTGATTCCTAATCTCGTGTGTCGTTCCCTGATGATCCACGGATGTGTGTGTGTGTGTGTGTGTGAGAGAGAGAGTATGTGTGTCGTTCCCTGATTATCCACGGATGTGTGTGTGTGTGTGTGTGTGTGAGAGTGTATGTGTTGTTCCCCTGATGATCCACGGCTGTGTGTGTGTGTGTGTGTGTGTGAGTGTGTGTGTGTGTGTCATTCCCTGATGATCCATTGCTGTGTGTGTGTGTGAGTGTGTGTGTCGTTTGCTGATGATCCACGGCTGTGTGTTCGTAAGTTTGCGTGAGTGTATGTTTGTTCCCTGATGATCCACGGCTGTGTGTGTGTTTTATGATGAGTCTTAATTGTTTGTTAAACTGACCAATGTTCTTCAGAAAAATCTTCTGCATATATGAACCCTCTCCAGCAATGACTGTGCGATTCTGTGTGTGTGTAGTCTGAGGACGATTGAGGGACTCAAACACAACTATTAAAAAAGGTGGAAACATTCACTGACGCTCCAGAAGGAAACGCGACACATTAAGGGCCGGGGGTGAAAACTTTTGCACAGGAAGAAGACGTCCAAATTTTATTTGTTTTGTTTAATTTTTTTTTTTTTTCCATTTAGTCCTGCCCTTCAGAAGCAACAGAAGATACTTACATGTTTCCCAGAAGACAAATTAAGTACAATTTACGTTGATCTTCAAATTCCAAAAGTTTTCACCCCCACCTCTTAATGCGTCGTGTTTCCTTCTGGAGCGTCAGTGAATGTTTCAAACTTTTTTAATAGTTGTGTTTCTCAATCGTCCTCAGATCTCAAAATCATACAGAACAAGAACAACCATCACAAAACACACACAGCCCCGGATCATCAGGGAACGACACACAGGATTAAGAATCAAGGGTTCATAAACTTCTGAACGGGGTCATTTTTATAAATTCAGCTGTTGTTTTGTCCTGTGACTATATGTAAACATCTTTCATGATAAATATCTTATTCAGGACAGCACTAAATAAAAAATAACACATTTTTATGATCCCTCTTATATTGTAAAAATTATTCACAATTTGCAGATTCTTCTAAACATTTTCTCAGAATGTTTGAGCGCGACTGTAAATGACATGAGTGATGTTTTGGTGGTGACGTCTCCCACTGAAAGTGTGTTTTTCAGACCAGGGCACGGGGTCACAGGGGTCATGACGCCCAAAAAAGCCTTGAAATCCACACGACACCCAGTCTCTGCCCTTGAACTCTCTCTGCGATCGCTCTGTGATCATGTGTACTGTGACTTTAAACTTGTCTTAAATTCAAATAAACCTTAAATTATACTTGGAATGGGACTGTTTTCACTTAGACGTTCATAGAGTTCTGCAGATTTGAAGCATTGTGGTTTTGTCTGTTGATTGACACATGTATGACACTTAAAAACTTCAGAAAAATGTAAATATAAATTTTTGTAGTTACATATGAATATGAATATATCTATATTTTGTATAGATATGTTTCAATATATGAAAATATTTCAATAAATATATAAAAATGTATTTTTAAATATGCATAAACCATAATATAATGTAATAATAATAATAATAATAATAATAATAGTTTTTATGAGATGTCCGCACATTGGGACAATCAGAAAACACTCATGAATATGTGAATTTCCCAGCGAATTTATCTGTGAGCTGATTGGTCTGCCAGCTCAGTGATGTCACAAACAGAATAAGCCAATGGGAGCTTTCCAAAGTTATGGCTTTGTAAATGTCCTGCCTCTTTACTGTGTCATGCTCTGTTGACCCCTAACACACACATAGACACACACACACACACACACACACACACACGCTTAAAATTAGTGACACGCATTGTCTATATTTATTTTTATAAGACAGCTGCAGTACGAACCGAACAAGAGCGAAGAGAGGAATAGATTCAGGGACAGACAGAGAGAGAGAGAGAGAGAGAGAGAGAGAGAGAGAGAGAGAGAGAGAGAGAGAGAGAGAGAGAGAGCGGATGGTGGGGACACACTCGTTTTTGAGTCTCGAGAGCAGCCACGCAAAGATACTGAACTATTGAGCCGAGTACCTGATCTCCAGAACTCCTGCGCCTCCTGCTCTGGTGCTGATCGGATCATGGAGGGCGGCGGTGAAGCACCCATGACCTCCTTCATCATGGATGAGGAGACGCTCAAGAGGAAGCAGAGAGAGAAACTCAAGAAGCTCCAGGCCACAGGTGGAAACCCGCGGCCCGCACGATCCCTCCTCTTCCTCACGCTGAAGAACCCCTTCCGCAAGGCCTGCATCAACATTGTAGAATGGAAGTATCCTTTAACAAATCACAAAATGTTTTTAATTTCAATCAGGCAGAATTTAATGCATGTGTGTAAAAGTCATTTCAGCATCATTACTCCGTCAGAAACTAAAATAAAATGTCTTTCATAGATCAGCGGTCTTAAAGGCACAGTGTGTAATTATTGGTCTCAAAGGCGTGTCTTGACTCTTGAGTGGGCGGAGCTTTTATTCTGCCGCAAGCGCTTTCGCTTCTTCCGCTCATGCGTGTGTGTTTGATCCTCTCACACACATGTGAGTGTGTTATTGTAAGTGATGTTGTAATGTTGGCGAGATCATATGAGGCGGTAAAACATGGCACTCTGTGCGGTAAATCAACAACAGCAGATTTACACAATAAGACTAACTGTGTTGAGCTGGAGAACAACGAGGAGTTTCTGTCCATCAATGATCCAAACAGTGGCTAATAAAACACATCAGATATTAAAGCGCTGCTGTTGTTGCCATGGTTACTACACAATAACACCGGCGGGGGACGCGGGGATGATGTCACTGATGGGCGGCGCACACGGGCCGTGTTCTGGGGAAAATCTGGATTTAAAACATTCTTGGAAATAAAAGATATAACACTGATCTAGTGGATATTGGGTGTTTTAATCTTACACATTGTGCCTTTAAAGAAGTTCTCAGTTATGTTTCAGTTGAGCATCACCTTTATCTCAGGTGATTCTCCTACAGTAAAAACAGACACATGTAATATACTAAACAAACATCTTAATTTACTCACATTGCTGCATAAGAGTAAACAAGTATACATACAAGTCATTCATTACTAGAGGCGACAAATATGGAGTCAAAAAGTGTTCAAACACAGAAAGCAACTACGAGATGACAGACAGTTAATGAGCTCATTTAGTCTTGAGCGCGTGTGTAAATGTCAGTGTTTCAGCGCAGAGCTCTGATATTCTGAGGGAACAGCTGTTCTGTCCTCCAGCTCACTAAATACAGACATGCTAAGCTCAGAGAATGCTAGCGCGCACACAACAACACACTGAGACGGCAGTCATGTAGTACAACACACACTATCATATTGTGTGTTATTTTAGGAACATATTTATCACTTTGTGAGTTTTGGACTTGTATATAAACCATAAATCAATGCTGGTTTATTTTCCTGAACATGTCTCTCAGACCATTTGAAATCATCATCCTCCTCACCATCTTTGCAAACTGTGTAGCTCTGGCCGTTTTCATGCCAATGCCTGAGGAAGATACGAATAACACCAACAGCAACCTAGTGAGTCTCTCACACACACATGAACACACTAGACTCCGCCTTAAGACACCCAAGACAACCTATAGACCCCGCCCTCATACACTCCTTCAACATATAAACCCCTCCCTAATCCCTGTAGACTCCACCTTAAGACACCCAAGGCAACCTATAGACCCCGCCCTCATACACTCCTTCAACATATAAACCCCTCCCTAATCCCTGTAGACTCCACCTTAAGACACCCAAGGCAACCTATAGACTCCGCCCTCATACACTCCTTCAACATATAAACCCCTCCCCAATCCCTGTAGACTCCACCTTAAGACACCCAAGGCAATCTATAGACTCCGCCCTCATACACTCCTTCAACATATAAACCCCTCCCCAATACCTGTAGACTCCACCTTAAAACACCCAAGGCAACCTATAGACTCCGCCCTCATACACTCCTTCAACATATAAACCCCTCCCCAATCCCTGAAGACTCCACCTTAAGACACCCAAGGCAACCTATAGACTCCGCCCTCAAACACTCCTTCAACATATAAACCCCTCCCCAATCCCTGTAGACTCCACCTTAAGACACCCAAGGCAACCTATAGACTCCGCCCTCAAACACTCCTTCAACATATAAACCCCTCCCCAATCCCTGAAGACTCCACCTTAAGACACCCAAGGCAACCTATAGACTCCGGCCTCATACACTCCTTCAACATATAAACCCCTCCCCAATACCTGTAGACTCCACCTTAAAACACCCAAGGCAACCTATAGACTCCGCCCTCATACACTCCTTCAACATATAAACCCCTCCCCAATACCTGTAGACTCCACCTTAAAACACCCAAGGCAACCTATAGACTCCGCCCTCAAACACTCCTTCAACATATAAACCCCTCCCCAATCCCTGAAGACTCCACCTTAAGACACCCAAGGCAACCTATAGACTCCGGCCTCATACACTCCTTCAACATATAAACCCCTCCCCAATACCTGTAGACTCCACCTTAAAACACCCAAGGCAATCTATAGACTCCGGCCTCATACACTCCTTCAACATATAAACCCCTCCCCAATACCTGTAGACTCCACCTTAAAACACCCAAGGCAACCTATAGACTCCGCCCTCATACACTCCTTCAACATATAAACCCCTCCCCAATCCCTGTAGACTCCACCTTAAGACACCCAAGGCAACCTATAGACTCCGCCCTCATACACTCCTTCAACATATAAACCCCTCCCCAATCCCTGTAGACTCCACCTTAAGACACCCAAGGCAATCTATAGACTCCGCCCTCATACACTCCTTCAACATATAAACCCCTCCCCAATACCTGTAGACTCCACCTTAAAACACCCAAGGCAACCTATAGACTCCGCCCTCATACACTCCTTCAACATATAAACCCCTCCCCAATCCCTGAAGACTCCACCTTAAGACACCCAAGGCAACCTATAGACTCCGCCCTCAAACACTCCTTCAACATATAAACCCCTCCCCAATCCCTGTAGACTCCACCTTAAGACACCCAAGGCAACCTATAGACTCCGCCCTCAAACACTCCTTCAACATATAAACCCCTCCCCAATCCCTGAAGACTCCACCTTAAGACACCCAAGGCAATCTATAGACTCCGCCCTCATACACTCCTTCAACATATAAACCCCTCCCCAATACCTGTAGACTCCACCTTAAAACACCCAAGGCAACCTATAGACTCCGCCCTCATACACTCCTTCAACATATAAACCCCTCCCCAATCCCTGTAGACTCCACCTTAAGAAACCCAAGGCAACCTATAGACCCCACCCTCAAACACTCCTTCAACATATAAACCCCTCCCCAATCCCTGTAGACTCCACCTTAAGACACCCAAGGCAACCTATAGACTCCGCTCTCATACACTCCTTCAACATATAAACCCCTCCCCAATACCTGTAGACTCCACCCTTAAGACACCCAAGACAACCTATAGACCCCGCCCTCATACACTCCCTCAACATATAAACCCCTCCCCAATCCCTGTAGACTCCGCCTTAAGACAACCTATATACTCCACCCCAAACACACCTTCTACATACAAACCCATTGTAGACTGTTTAAAAGCCTGAACTTAAAAAAGGGTAAATGTTCACATGTCTATATATATAGTATTCTGTTCTTATAAAAGACTATATCCTAAATGAACAATTTAAAATCAGTCTTTTGGCAGAATGGCTGACACGTAATGCCTAAAATTAATCTAACTAAACCCCTTGTAAGCGTGCGCGACCTTGACTCAGGTGACTGAAAGAAGCAGGTGCTTTGACCGCATGCCGACGGGACGCCTGCATGTGTGGATGTTTTAAAATTAGCCACAAACTCAAACTATACACTCTCACACACTCGCAGAGCTCTCTCATCACTGCGGTGTTATCTGAAAGATTTTGTGGTTTGTAACACGATATGTCAGAATGTTTGTTTAGTAAACACATCGACATCAAAGCATTTGGATGGTAATAAATTTGCAAATAGTTTTGTGATGAAGCTAATGCATCTATCTATCTATCTATCTATCTATCTATCTATCTATCTATCTATCTATCTATCTATCTGTCTATCTGTCTGTCTGTCTGTCTGTCTATCTATCTATCTATCTATCTATCTATCTATCTATCTGTCTGTCTGTCTGTCTGTCTGTCTGTCTGTCTGTCTGTCTGTCTGTCTGTCTATCTGTCTGTCTGTCTGTCTGTCTGTCTGTCTGTCTGTCTGTCTGTCTGTCTGTCTGTCTGTCTGTCTGTCTGTCTGTCTATCTATCTATCTATCTATCTAAATGTCAGTAGAAATAAATAGAGTCTGCTTCACACTAACAGTAGGTGCCATGTTGCTTATAAAATTCTCAGCGTCTGTGTCAGGGTCGTTTTCAAAATGCCTCGTATGAAACCGGAGGAAAGTGTCAGGATCTAGCAATTCTTTGCCATGTTCCCACCAAACTCAATGTGTGCAAGTTGCCAGAACGTAAAAAGGCATGTCAAGACAGATATTCAAAGTCAAAACAAAAGCATTATGAAGTAGAAAAGCAACCATTGACAAATACCATGAGTCAGTTGGTTGTACTGAAGTGTGCTGACAGCTCCATTCATCTCAATGTTCTGTGTGTGTACGTTCACAGGAGAGTCTCGAGTACATTTTTCTCATCATATTCACTATGGAATGCTTCCTGAAGATTGTGGCATATGGATTACTCTTTCACGCCGATGCTTATTTACGGAACTGCTGGAATATATTAGATTTTGTCATTGTGACAATGGGGTAAGACACACACACACACAACGCTCCCTGAATATGGTCCTACACAAGTACACAAACACCTACTGTGTTGCGTCTCCCAGGTTGTTCACAGTCGTGGTGGACTTCATCAATAACATCAGTGGCGTTGAGGCGCCAGTGGAACAGAAAGGCGGTTTTGACATGAAAGCCCTCCGAGCGTTCAGAGTCCTGCGGCCCCTAAGGCTCGTCTCTGGGGTCCCCAGTAAGCGACAACACCTTATTCTACTCACCTGTCTCATTTTTCCATTGGCTGGTTAAAGTGTAATGTCTCCTCCAGGCCTGCAGGTGGTGATGAGCTCCATTCTCAAGTCCATGCTGCCCCTGTTCCACATCTCTCTGCTGGTCTTCTTCATGGTCACCATCTATGCCATCATAGGCCTGGAGCTTTTTAAATGCAAAATGCATAAAACATGTTACCATGCCGGCACAGGTAAGAAATGATACAAGAACTTACACAGAACCAAAGTAGAAACTTACCTAAATGTTTTACTTTTGATATCTTGCAAGCACTGGTGTTTCCTTCAATATTGTGTCACAGATATCATTGCTACGGGGGATTGCGAGTGGGCGGCTCCATGCGCTCAGGCCGGTAACGGCAGGCGCTGCCCTCTTAACGGAACCGAGTGCCGTGGTGGCTGGCCTGGACCAAATGATGGCATTACCCACTTTGACAATCTAGGTTTCTCCATGCTCACTGTATACCAGTGCATCACCACTCAGGGCTGGACGGATGTTCTGTACTGGGTCAGTGACACATAGAGCAGTGGTTCCCAACCATGGTCATGCAGTACCCCAAAACCCAACATTGTGTATTTTTCCCTAACCGAACAGACTTGATTCAACTTGTCAGCTCGTTAGTAGAGACTCCAAGTGTAACCGGTCATACTGTGTGGCGTCCGGCTCATTAGTAAAGACTCCAAGTGTAACGGGTCATACTGTGTGTTGTCCGGCTCATTAGTAGAGACTCCAAGTGTAACCAGTCATAATGTGTGGCGTCCGGCTCATTAGTAGAGACTCTAACCGGTCATACTGTGTGGTGTCCGGCTCATTAGTAGAGACTCCGAGTGTAACCAGTCATACTCAAGTGTAACCGGTCATACTGTGTGGCGTCCGGCTCATTAGTAGAGACTCAGAGTGTAACCAGTCATACTGTGTGGCGTCCGGCTCATTAGTAGAGACTCAGAGTGTAACCAGTCATACTCAAGTGTAACCGGTCATACTGTGTGGCGTCCGGCTCATTAGTAGAGACTCAGAGTGTAACCGGTCATACTGTGTGGCGTCCGGCTCATTAGTAGAGACTCTGAGTGTAACATTAGTAGAGACTCTGAGTGTAACCGGTCATACTGTGTGGCGTCCGGCTCATTAGTAGAGACTCCGAGTGTAACCAGTCATACTCAAGTGTAACCGGTCATACTGTGTGGCGTCCGGCTCATTAGTAGAGACTCAGAGTGTAACCGGTCATACTGTGTGGCGTCCGGCTCATTAGTAGAGACTCAGAGTGTAACCGGTCATACTGTGTGGCGCACGGCTCATTAGTAGAGACTCAGAGTGTAACCGGTCATACTGTGTGGCGTCCGGCTCATTAGTAGAGACTCCGAGTGTAACCGGTCATACTGTGTGGCGTCCGGCTCATTAGTAGAGACTCCGAGTGTAACCGGTCATACTGTGTGGCGTCCGGCTCATTAGTAGAGACTCTGAGTGTAACCGGTCATACTGTGTGGCGTCCGGCTCATTAGTAGAGACTCTGCAATAAAGTCCGCAGAGCGCCTCTTGAGATCAGGAGAGTGAGGTTTACACACACAGCTCTTACTGGCGTACAACAATTACACAATGCCTGAAATGGGTGAGTCAGATAAAGGACACTGTGTCCTGTTGGGCTACTCCAGGACCAGGGTTAGGAACCATTGACATAAAGAACTATGATAGGGATCCGACAGCTGACTCTTGACTTCCTCTAGGTGAATGATGCGATTGGAATGGAGTGGCCCTGGCTGTATTTTGTGACTCTGATTCTCTTGGGTTCATTCTTCATCTTGAACATGGTTCTGGGGGTTCTGTGCGGGTAAGTCCAAACATTTGTCTTTTACTCAGTATCAAACTTTTGACTGGTAGTGATTTGTCTCTCTCTCTCTGTGCTCAGCGAGTTCACTAAGGAACGAGAAAAGAGTTCTAGAAGTGGAGAGTATCAGATACTGCGGGAGCGTCAGCAGTTCGATGAGGATCTGAAGGGATACATGGAGTGGATCACACAGGCAGAGGTCATGGACAATGACCAGGAGGGGCAAGGTGCTCAAACTTACAAACACTTTAACAAGCTACAACCATTGAGAACCAAGGCTTATAAGGTTTGAGATCTGGATAAATGTGGCAAAATTGGGCCCCACAGGTCTGCTTCCACTTCAGGATGGATCAGAAACGGAAACTCTCTATGAGCTGGAGGCACTGAACAAACTCATGTTTTATGTGTGAGTTGAGCGATCAACTGCTGGGAATGATTGACTTTTCAGACTTTTAAAACACACAAATGCTTTGAATTTCTCTGTGCATGTGTTTTACAGTCGACACGCTCGTCGATGGAACCGATTTTTTAGGAGGAAGTGTCGTGTGTGGGTGAAGTCCAGGTTGTTCTACTGGCTGGTGATTCTGCTGGTGTTATTCAACACTCTGGCAATCGCAACCGAGCACCATGACCAGTCCGAGTCGCTCACCAACTTCCAAGGTCAGTTTAACTGCTCAGGACACAAGATACCATCACAAAACACACACACAGCCGTTGATCATCAGGGAACGACACACAGGATTAGTACTAAACACAAAATAACATGCATTTTGTATGATCTGCAAGATTCTGCAAAGGGTTCACAAACTTTCACAGCACAGTATATCCTAAAACAAGACTTTGATGTTTGCAACTACCGAAATGTACTTTCTGCGTTACCTTTATCTGTAATAGTTCAGCCAAAAATGCAACTTCTGTCATCATTTTCTCCCCCTTGAGTCATTTCAAACCTGTATGACAAAATGATAAGTTGATTGTTATGGCCACAATTCCCATTCACTCAATGAAATAAAAGTCAAACATTTTGATAAATGACTATGAACGACCTTATGGAAAATCCAACTTTAAGCTTGTTTCTAATTGGTTGACAGGCCAAAAGTTGGATTTTCCATAAGGGTATTTGTTAAGCTAGCTTGAAAAAGCCAATTTACTGAAATGCTCTTTCAGCTTATAGACATTCTTCTTCTGACTCTAATGGTGCGTTCACACCGGACGCGATTGACGTGATTCACACGAGTGATTTACATGTTAAGTCAATGCAGAGATGCGAAATTGCATTCTGCGGCGCGATTTGCGCGAATGAGGCGGCGTGAATGGCGCGATTTCACGAATGACGCAAATTGAGTGTTTTGAATGCGTGATTCGCGCAAATCACTCAAATTGAAAAATCTGAACTTTGCCGGATATTCGCGCCGCATTAACCAATCAGGAGCTGGTCTAGTAGTGTCAACAATGAGGAGAAAATCTGTATATTAATATCTGGTTCAGACAATATGATTATCACCGTGATAACATTAAATGACATGAAACACAACCCAGTCTCTTTTTGTTAAATGCAAGTTTATGTTTGATCAATAATACAAAAGTATAAGTAAAAGGGATAATAAGCTACACATGAAATAAAGCAAACAATTCAGTCAAACACTCACAGTCAGCGCTAGTCGGCTACAACTGTAACGTACAGTTATAGCCTAAAAATAAAAAAGTAATGAAACTGGTCGAGGAAAGGCTACTCTCGCCGGCGTTGACGAGTGCTGAGCGCCGCTGATCCACTGGAGCTTACAACTCCGAAAACACCAGATAAAATGTTCAAATAGGCACTCTTTATATAAATAAACCACAGATTTGAGCTTTAAACAACTACATTATCGACTGAAAAAGTCTTAAAACTACGTTTTGTCACACATTAACAGTAGATTTTAACAAAAAAAGACGTGTAAACACAGCCCATGTCAGCCATTTCTCATCGAGACGAGCCGGCTGGCAGAAGCCCCGCCCATGAGGAGAATCCGCGTCTGTTGTGCAGTGAATGTCACACGCGAATGAAGCGGATTTCACGAGCGGATGAAGCGAGTAAACTCAAAATGTTCAAGCGTCCACCTTAGCGCGAATAGCGCGATTTATTTGCGTCAATCGGGTCCGGTGTGAACGCCACATAACTCCTCCTAGAGCTTTAACTCTATAACCTCCAAACTCAGACTAGACCTTCAGTTTGTTCTGACTTCGTGTGCTATGTCTTTTTTAACTAATCCGACTTATGGTTTTCCTAAAAATGACGATTAAAACTCAGAAAAATCCCATTGACTTACATTGACTGAATGATCTGATCAGAAGAGCCATTCTATGAACTATATCTAATCCATATAGACTCATTTAAGCTTCCATTCTATCTATCTCTCTATCTATCTATATATATCATCTATCTATCTATCTATCCATCCATCCATCCAATCTCTCTATCTATCTATCCGATTGACTGCATTGCCTTCAAAACCATCAAAGTAAGCTTTAAAACTACTTTAAACTGAAAACCAAAGCTTTTAAAACTTTGTCAAACTTTCTGGTCAGGTTTTCTCAAGCCAACTCAAAGTTTGTCACAACAAACGTTTGTATCTATATACTATATAGATATATATAGTTATATTATATTGCTTTACCTCATTTGCAGACAATTCCAATAAGGTGCTGTTGTCTCTGTTTGCGGTGGAGATGTTTCTGAAGATGTACGCGATGGGGCTGCCGTCGTACTTCATGTCCCTCTTTAACCGCTTCGACTGCTTTGTGGTGTCCGTGGGGATCCTGGAGCTCATCCTCGTTCGCATGAACGTAATGTCTGTCATGGGGATCTCCATACTGCGTTGTATTCGGCTGCTGCGTCTCATCAAAGTAACAAGGTATGTGATTCTCGACACCACCGTGAATGAACAAACGTGTGTCTGTGCATAAGAGTTTACCAGAGCTGTGTGTGATTTTCAGGCACTGGACGACGCTCAGTAATCTTGTGGCGTCGCTCTTGAACTCCGTGCGCTCCATCGCCTCTCTACTGCTGCTCCTCTTCCTCTTCATCGTCATCTTCTCTCTGCTCGGCATGCAGGTTTTCGGGGGGAAGTTTAATTTTCCAGATGAGCATGTGAGACGCAGCAACTTTGACAATTTTCCTCAGGCTCTGATCACGGTTTTCCAGGTGAATCAATCATTCGTATGATAAACGAGACGTTTGGATCCACAATGCCTCTCTCCAGTGTCTTGAACTCTCTCCGTTTTAGATCCTGACAGGTGAAGGCTGGAACTACGTCATGTACGATGGCATCATGGCTCACGGGGGTCCCGCCATGCCTGGAATCCTGGTCAGCATTTACTTCATTATCCTGTTCATCTGTGGAAATTGTATCCTTTGTGCCGCACACATGTGCGAGTTGTAGAAATGACGTGTGAAATGGACGAGGACTTTCCTGAGCATTGAACTACAGACATCCTCTTGAATGTCTTCCTGGCGATTGCGGTGGACAACCTGGCGGAGGCGGAGAGCCTGACCTCTGCCCAGAAAGAGAAGGCAGAGGAGAAGAAACGCAAAAGGCTTCTTAGGTGAGTGATAAAGTGGTCAATGAGGAAGAGACTTTTACAGAAATGTCTGATGCTTGGTTTGTTCTCGGTGTAGAGAAAACCTACCTGATAAGGGCGAGGAGGACAAGGCTATGCTGGCAAAGAAACTAGCGGAGCAGAGAGCCAAGATTGACGGGATTCCCACCACAGCCAAGGTCAAAACTGACAGAATTACATCCTTACATTACTGTCAAATGTGTTAGAAGTGGATTTTGGGTTACAGTATGTGAACGCACGTGTACAGTTTATTCGCTATAGTTCAGAAAATGGTGTCCTGCACACACTAGAGAAACATTATTTGTGACTGATTCATTGACTGTACCTAAGAAAGTACTAGTAATATTAGGACACATGGGTTAAGGTTAGGTTTAGGGGTAGGTTCAGAGTTAGTACCCAGTTATTGTAATGTCTATAATAAGTACATGGGGAACGGGACTGTAAAGTAAAGTGCTACCAGATTTTGTATTCGGACAATTCATGTTAACTGACAACCGCATTGATGCCAACGTGCCAGGTTTGGCTAAGACGGTTGTAAACTAAAACAAAGCATAATCTATACACCGACTACAGTTATGTTTTTTTCTCTATATTAATCTACAGCTCAAAGTGGACGAATTTGAATCAAATGTGAACGAGATTAAAGATCCATTTCCTCCAGCTGATTTCCCAGGTAAAGCAAAGGATAATTTAGCCTAAGTTAATCAGTTTGTACGTCTCACTGCTGACGTTCTGATTGACTGGCTCAGGTGACGATGAGGAGGAGGAGCCAGAGATTCCCCTCAGCCCTCGGCCTCGTCCAATGGCAGACCTGCAGCTGAAGGAGACAGAGGTGCCAATGCCAGAGGCCAGTTCCTTCTTCATCTTCGGCCCGCAGAACAAGTAAAAACCTATTTTCCGTCACCCAAATACACATTGGGAGCTTCTTAGTTTATCGATGTCTCTCTGCTCAGGTTCCGTAAACTCTGCCATCGCATCATCAACGCCACGACCTTCACCAACATCATCCTCCTCTTCATCCTGCTCAGCAGTATCTCATTGGCTGCGGAGGACCCCATCGACCCAATGTCCTTCAGGAACCAGGTACGCCAGCTCCAGACTCGCCCATCTCCACACCTATACTGTCGTCTTCAACGGCTACCTTTCTTTCTCCACTCCAGGTCCTGGCCTACGCCGATTATGTCTTCACCTCAGTTTTCACAGCAGAGATTGTGCTGAAGGTGAGACGAGAGTTTGGTGTGTTCTGAGAAGCTGTTTGGTTATATTTGGATTCTGTGATTGGTTCAGTGCTTCTTCGTCCATTGCAGATGACCACGTACGGTGCCTTCTTACACAAGGGGTCTTTCTGCCGCAATTCCTTCAACATCCTGGACCTGATTGTCGTCGGTGTCTCCTTGCTGTCCATGGGAATGGAGTGAGATTTCAGATACGGCCTTGTTCTGAAGGAAATAGAGCAGAGTTAGATACAAACAGCCATGAAGAGTTTTAAAGGACTAGTTCAAAATGACATTTCCTGATCATTTACTCACCCCCATGCCATCCAAGATGTTCATGTCTTTCTTTCTTCAGTTTCTTGAGGAAAACATTCCAGGATTTTTCTGCACATGATGGACTTCAATGGGAACCAACGGCCGAAGGTCCAAATCAATGCAGTTTCAGAGGAAGGGCTTCAGAGGAGTAGAGTCAGAGGAATAGAGTCTGATCTAGACAAACCATCGGCCATTTTCTAAAAATAAACATTTATATACTTTTTAACCTAAATTGCTCATCTTGCGCTGCTCTTCGATGGCCACGGATTGTGATTACGTTGGAAAGGTCACACTAGACGTAGGCGGAAGTACCACCCCGTGTTTACAAAGAGTCGGTGCGAAGACTAATACAAACATCCTTTAGCAAAAAAAGGTTAACCCTTAAATGCACGACTGTTTCGCCAATCATTCTTACATATTCGGGTCGTTAGTGACCCGGATCTATATCTAACACGGATGGATCTCTACCTGCCACGATAATATATAAAACTCCTGATATTAGTGTAACAATTACAGAAGAATAAAATAAAGCATATTTCGTTACCTTCTGGAGCTTGGAAGGGTTCAGTTTGATCAGATGTTTTATCCCATCACCACTCATTTTCGCCATCTCACACATATCCTCAAAACAATCATTTTCAACGTCTTCAAAATCCATATTTTTATCACTGACAGCTTCACCAGATCCACCATCAAGTGACAGTGACAGTAATATTTGATTGAGTACTTGTTCTGCCGCAAATCCATGAGCCATTTCAAGTTTTGCAGATTATACTTACTATTGTTTCGTTTTCTGTCTGAGGTAATTCATATTAATTTTTTTTATACAATAATTGTGTATCAATAATTGTGTGATTCAATTATTATTGTGCAGAAAAAAATATATTTCCAATCTTACACACTTACACAATTTTTACAAAAACTTAATGGAAAAACAGGCATTATTTTATCTTAATTTTATTCTTGTTATATTGTTTATAATGAATTGATTGAGGAATACTAAGAAGGTTGATGTCTAACTTAAAAAAATTAATGAGAAGGAGGGTAGTGAATGGCGTTCCGGGTCGCTGAAGACCCGAGGTATGCATTTAAGGGTTAAACAACGATGTCGGACGAGTTTGAAGTTGAAGGCGTTTGTATTAGTCTTCACACGTTCGTTTGGGGCGGTACTTCCGCCTATGTCTAGCGTGACCTTTTATAATAGTGTGAGCAATTTAGGTTAAAAAGTATATAAATGTGTCTTTGTGTTGTAAATGTGGCGATGGTTTGTCTAGATCAGACTCTATTCCTCGTCTGGGATCGGTCAGAGCCTCTGAACCCATTCCTCTGAAACTGCATTGATTTGGACCTTCAGCCGTTGGTTCCTATTGAAGTCCATTATGTGGAGAAAAATCCTGGAATGTTTTCCTCAAAAAACTGAAGAAAGAAACACATGAACATCTTGGATGAGATGGGTTGAGGAAATTATCACTAATTATGCTTTAAGGGGGGTATGCAAGACAGATTTCTGGACCCCCTTCTAATAGAACATGAATGTGTTTTTTCTATTGAAGTTTAATAAGAAATATAAATAATTTATTTGCTAACACTTATATTATTTCAAGTAATACAAATTTCAGTTCACCCCCTCCATCCCAAAACGAGATTGATTTTAACCCATTGACGCGATCACACAGGTGTGATTAGAGCGTTCGCTGATATTCAAACGTGCTTTTGCGCTTCATATATCACAACTATTCAGTGTTTTCAACCACATAATGTTTATTTGAGGTTTCAGAGATTTAAATAAAGTACTGTAAAAAAAAAAAAATATAGTTTTTAAATTCAAATTGCATATAATGCCTTTGGAAGCTGAAATAATCCTTTCAATTATATGCTAATTTGACCAAGTGTTTTATTTATATCAGATAAACACATTGAGTATGACATAAAGATTACTCTATTCTTCTCCCAGTTCACAGGCCACTTACTTCTTATTTCAGGAAAAAGTGATGAATTTATGTGATTGTGGCGAGGTTGAGAGGACTCGAGACCGGTGTGCCTCGCAGGGGATGCTCATTTTCAATCACACACCGGGCTCGCTCGCTCCTCCCACATCTCTCGCTCATCAACCTCGCCACAGTGATGTACATCCGATTTGCAGTGCAAACTCATTAACTTATATCAACTAACATGAAGGCGTTTAAACATCAAAACACATTCAATTCATGATATAGTAAACAAGTTTGTGAATATTTTGAATAAAAAGGGAAAAAGTAAATAAACGCGATACATATCTGTCTGTGTGGCTGCACGCCAAGGAAATAAAACGTCAGAAGAACGCTTGCACTACAGACTTCTTGAATTAGGTCTTTCGACACATCCTATCAACAGTCATCTCTAACATTTTGTTTAGCTTATTCCGATTTGTAAGGGAAACCTCCATTCTTTAAACGTCTTCATCCCTATCCCTATGCTTATGTGCTCCTAACGTGCTTTTTTCCATTCGTCATGTTCTTTTTTTGTGCGGTTAACACGTCATGCGCTAAATTTTGAAGTGACGTGAGACAGTGCTCATGTTCACTTCTTACTGTCTATAATTCACAGATTTCAATTTTATTTTACTAGCGCCCCCTAGAGCCCCCACCCCACCCCCATTAATGGAGCTGTACGTCTATGTGAATAAAACAACATTTTTAGACAAGGACAGACATTCTTTTACGTCTCTCTGCAGATCAAGTGCCATCTCGGTGGTGAAGATCCTCAGGGTCCTGAGAGTGTTGAGACCTTTAAGAGCCATTAATCGAGCCAAAGGCCTCAAAGTGAGTCTAGTTTTGAGACTACATGATGACAAATGTTCCTCCATCTATATGTCTTTTCTGTCTTTTAGCATGTAGTCCAGTGCGTGTTTGTGGCCATCAAGACCATCGGCAACATCGTTTTAGTGACCATGCTCTTGGATTTCATGTTCGCCTGCATTGGCGTCCAGCTTTTCAAGGTCAGAGAGTTCACAACACCCATCTGATTTCACAGGCTGGTGAAGAGAGGATTTTAATGCTCGTGTTTTTTTCTGTTAATCTGCCAGGGGAAATTTTTTTCCTGCACAGACCCGCTCAAAATGACGGCGGAAGAATGCCAGTATGGTTGAACTTTCATTAATTTCTCCTTCACTCCTGAGATCTTAAACTCTCCAAATCGACATAACTCTTCTCTCTTATTCGGTGGTGCTCTCAGGGGAACGTTTATTCAACACCGGGAACATGCTCTTCATGACATGGTGCTCCAACAACGCATGTGGATGAACAGCGACTTAAACTTCGACAATATTTTCAATGGCATGCTGGCTCTCTTCACCGTTTCCACATTCGAAGGCTGGCCAAAGTAGGTATTTAATGAACCACTTCCTGTCATCCCAGCTAACAATTAGTTCCCAGAACGTTCTTTTTGTTTAGTTAATGGAAAAAGAACGTTGAATTTGGTTTGTAGAACATTATTTTAACGTTACTTTAACGTTCCCCTATCCTCTTTACTCCGCTGTACAGTATAGTATAGTAGAAATGGTATGGAAGATGGATGTTTTAATGCCTATAATCACTATTATAAAAACAATATCTTGTTTTTTTATTGTTTAATTAACCCGAACACATCAACCATCATATGTAATTTGTGCATTAATATGTAAAATGTACTATATTTCACGGTGTACCCAGATTTCCCATTTCTTCAGCAACAAATAACATTGAGTTTAACACATCTTCAACATCATATATGGTTTTAAAATATGACATTTTATTCACAGACATTATAAAAATTAATAAACAATTATTTGACTTAAAGTAGGACAACAGAACATTTATTTCTTACCTCTGAATTGTACAGTTTAACGGGATGTGCTTCTTTTGGTCACTGAACAAAAAGTAATGTTCTTGGATGTCAAATCTCTCCAAAATCATATTTACTCTCACATCCATATCGATTATAAGAAGATATCCGTAAACGAATGTTAGTCAGTCAGCCCAGTAAAACGAAATGACCGTTAATTTTCAAATTGCGTGAGTTCGCGGCTTTCTGTGGAAGACGGGAGAAAGCGCGCGCCGGAGAAGCGCGTGCAGATCAGAGGCGCGCGGTAAATAATGACATAAACAAACCCGCGAATTTGTGCTTTTCACACCATGCTTAACCACGGATTAATATTTTAGCTATAAAGTTGGATTTATCTGATCATTATAATGCGTTTTGATTGATTTCATTCAAACATAAATGCTGTATTAAACTAATTTCAGAGCTCTGTAGGATATACACCGATCAGGCATAACATTATGACAGGGAAAGTGAATAACACTGATGATCTCTTCATCACCTGTTAGTGGGTGGGATATATTCGGCAGCAAGTGAACATTTTGTCCTCAAAGTTGATGTGTTAGAAGCAGGAAAAATGGGCAAGCGTAAGGATTTGATCAAGTTTGACAAGGGCCAAACAAGTCAACGATCAAACAGACGAGCTACTGGAGCTCAAACTGCTCCAGAAGTTAATGCTGGTTCTGATAGAAAGGGCTCAGAATACACAGAGCATCTCAGTTTGTGGCGTAAGGCTGTGCCTCGACGGGTCAAGGCTGTTTTGGCAGCAAAAGGGGATCCAACACAATATTAGGTCATAATGTTATGCCTGATAGGTGTATATATAGGTCATAACACAAACACATCTGCAATTCTTTAATTAGAAGGTTATTTTACATTTACCTAAAAATAACAAATGTTCTGTACAATTATCTTTAGGGTAGCCTGGATGCCAGACGAACTTAGCCCCGCCCACAACATTTTTTGCACGGGCAGTTCGGTCTGGACTTGATCCGTAGAGGAGTAATTATGCCTGAACAGAAACTGTTCGGACCAATGAAATTGTCAGGGGGCAGGCTTTAGACGATGATGGACAGATGATAAACAGTAACATAATCATCCACGTCATCAAAGGCGCTTGGGTTGAATTTTTTCTAATCCTAAACGGAGAACTTGTTCGTATATGCGTTCACCTTCACTATTTCTCTCAGAAATGATGATGGTGTTGGTGAGTACTCTGTGTATCCTTACATTCTTTTTTTACAACACCGGCAAAGATCGTTTACACTCATCTTCTTCTTCTAACGCGACTTATTCCAGCGTGCGTGCACAGGGTTGCCAAGTTTTTACAGCAAAACTCGCCCAATTGCTACTCAAAACTAGCCAAAAACAAGCCCAATAGCTTTCCGGGTGGGGGGGTTCTCCGGGAAAAATGGCATTTGGGGGGTAAAATATGTGTTATTTTGGCTGGACTTCTACTAAATTTCGCATTCCTGGGGGTCGCTTCAACTCGCGGACTTGGCAACACAGTGCAGTTGAGTTCTGTTGACATTTGACAACTAACGTTATGCGTCGCTCCGTTGCTCTGATTGGTTGTAGGTCTATCCAATTGAGGTCTTTCCTGGTTCGGTTTAAACACGCCCCATAATCACAGCCCAACGGAGCAGATCAGACTCATATTCTGACTAGAATTGAGTATGATGACGTCAGGCTATCTTTAGGGTATACCACGCCACAACTTTCTGTGAACATTATTTTATAGTTGCAAAAAACAAAACCTAAAAAAGTTATGTTATTATTTAGTTCTCAAAAAATAAAATAAGCAAATGCTAACGTTTGGGGAACGTTCTGTGTTTGCTGGGATGTACTTCTATTTGTCTTCATAATGTTTTTGAACAAAAACTGGCGCGAACCCATTTCCCAATTGTACCTTTACACGCAGGTTGTTGTATAAAGCCATCGACTCGAATCTGGAAAACATCGGCCCTATTTACAACAACCACATTGAGATCTCCATCTTCTTCATCGTTTACCTCATCCTCATCGCCTTCTTCATGATGAACATCTTTGTGGGCTTCGTTATCGTCACCTTCCAGGAACAGGGAGAGCAGGAGTACAAAAACTGCGAGCTGGACAAGAACCAGGTACAGCACCTTCACACCTAATGATGTCTAGTGGTTCTGGTTTATAACGCGCCTTTACGCCCACATTGGCAGCGTCAGTGTGTCCAGTACGCCCTGAAGGCCCGACCCTTGAGATGCTACATCCCTAAGAACACGTATCAGTATCAAGTGTGGTACATCGTCACTTCCTGTTACTTCGAGTACCTGATGTTTCTCCTCATCATGCTCAACACCATGTGCCTGGGGATGCAGGTGAGAACACAAGCACAGAGTTACACAAAGACGCCAAACACGGGAAATAAATGATCAGGATATCAAATGCATTAGAGAGTCTAGTCTCGATTTGTTGATCCTCCAGCACTGTAATCAGTCGGATCACATCACCCATCTCTCGGAAAAGCTGAATGTCATCTTCACCATCCTCTTCACAGTGGAAATGATACTCAAAGTCGGCGCCTTCAAAGCAAAGGTGAGAAACTGACAGAAAACATACGAATTCACTACTTCAATTCTTATTCAATTCATTCATAGCATAGCTCTGTTAACCATAGCCTGGCGTTAAATTATTTGATACATCAGGCTTTTATGGTGTGTGTTCATGACCCTACATGAGAAAAAGTCAATTAAAAACGGGTCAAACTGACCCGCAACCGTACATAAGGGTTAAAGAGCGTTTCTCTCTGGTAGGGTTACTTCGGCGACCCCTGGAACGTCTTTGATTTCGTCATCGTGGTGGGCAGTATTGTTGACGTCATGCTGACTGAAATTGACGTAAGTTTAACAGTAAATGTTATGAATCTGTGGTCCAAATGCTTAGTTTTACCTGTTGTGTTGTTCTCAATGAGTGCTAATGTTGGATTTTGCTCATCCTCACTGGCGATTTCTCTCTCCAGACGGCTCTCGCGGCTCAGGGCGGACTGTACTGTCTCACTGGCTGTTCTGTAAATATACAGATTTCTGTTATTTTACATCCACTGATCACTGCATGACTCTATGATTGAACAGACACACTATATTGCCAAAAGTATTGGGACGCCCCTCCAAATCATCTAGGCACTTAGGCCTGCAGACGCTTCTACACACATCAGTGAGAGAATGGGCCGCTCTCAGGAGCTCAGAGAACTCAAGCGTGGGGCCGTGATCGCTGGACACCTGTGCAATAAGTCCATTCGGGACATTTCCTCACTACTAAATATTCCACACTCAACTGTAAGTGGGATTAGAACAAAGTGGAAGCCATTGGGAACAACAGCAACTCAGCCACACAGAGCGGGGTCAGCGCATGCTGAGGGTCACAGAAGGCGCCAACTTTCTGCAGAGTCAAGAGCTCCAGACCTCCAAACTTCTGTGGCCTTCAGACGAGCTCAAGAACAGTGTGTAGAGCTTCATGGAATGGGTTTCCATGGCCGAGCAGCTCATCCAAGCCTTACATCACCAAGTGCAATGCAAAGTGTGGGATGCAGTGGGGTAAAGCGCGCCGCCACTGGACTCTAGAGCAGTGGAGACGTGTTCTCTGAGTGACCAATCACGCTTCTCTATCTGACAATCCCATGGACGAGTCTGGGTTTGGCGGTTGCCAGGAGAACGGGACTTGCCTGACTACATTGTGCCAAAAGTAAAGTTTGGTGGAGAGGGGATTATGGGGTGGGGTTGTTTTTCAGGGGTAAGTTCCAGTGAAAGGAACTCTTAATGCTTCACCAAGACAACTTTGTGGGAGCAGTTTGGGGACGGCCCCTTCCTGTCCCAGCATGACTGCGCTCCAGTGCTCAAAGCATCGCTCCATAAAGACATGGATGAGCGAGTTTGGTGTGGAGGAACTGGAGTCCTGACCTCAACCCGATAGAACACCTTTGGGATGAATTAGAGCGGAGACTGAGAGCCAGGCCTTCTCGTCCAACATCACAAATGCACTTCTAGAAGAATCCCCATAAACACACTCCTAACCCTTGAGGAGAGAAGAGCTGAAGCTGGTAGAGCTGTGAAGGCAGGCGTCCCAAAACTTTTGCCAATATAGTGAATTATCCAGCAACACTGTTTTTGCAAGAGAAATGGATTCACATGATTCAAAGTTTAATGACTGCCATATATTTTCTCTTTCCAGGAAGTGAATCCAATGCAAGCCATAGCAGTAAGTGCAGATTAAACGCGTGAACGAGCCGGTGTTAACCGTAGATTCCTGAGCGTTTCCGTTTGTTTCCTCAGAAATCTGAGAACATGAGTGTGTCAATCACACTTTTCCGGCTTTTCCGCGTCATGCGGTTGGTAAAGTTGCTCAACCGTTTCGAAGGGATTCGGAACCTGCTGTGGACCTTCATCAAATCCTTCCAGGTCTGACGGTGCGCGGCGTCTTTATGGTGTTGTAACGGAGATGTGTTTAACGGTGGGGTTGGTGTGTTTTTCAGGCTTTGCCGTACGTGGCTCTCCTCATCGTTATGCTGTTCTTCATCTATGCCGTCATCGGCATGCAGGTAAAACACGCGCGAGATTGGAATAATAGCGATTTATTCTCAGTTACTTTGAAAAGTAATGCATTAAAATATTGCTTTCACACCAAAATTTTAATTGTAAATTGCATTTGACTGATTTTATTCAGTTTGAGGAATACTGAATCTTTTCTGTGCAAGTGAGATTAATTTAGTCTAGAACTACAATAACCCTCATATACTATACACTGTAAAAAAAAATCCCCGTAAAATTTACGGTAAAAAAACGGCAGCTGTGGTTGCCAGAACTTTACTGTAAAAAACGTTTTAGGTTTTTAGGGACAGCCCCATATAATTTAAAGGTTTATATTGTAATGATTATGTTTACACTGTAAACAAATTATGGTAAAAAAAAAACATATTTCATTAACTAAAATAACGATAAATTACCAACCTATTGAAATACTAATATCTGTTATGTACCTTTGATATATACGGACAACCACCAATCACAGTGGAGATGAGAATCACGTGATGAATCAAAGCTCATCACAATACTAATATATAGAAGGTGCTCAGTGTCATTCACACAAACACTAAACACCATCATGGTAAAACACATGACATTTAATAAAGTCAAGTCAAGTCAACTTTATTTATATAGCGCTTTTAACAATGTAGATTGTTTCAAAGCAGCTTTACAGTGTTAAACAGGAAAATAATGCAGCATAATTTTATTCAGCTGTATAGCCATTTGATGTCATCATTTCATTTCAATTTCCATACGGTGACAGTGTGGGCTTTAGATCAATAATTAGATCAGTAATTTAGTTTATATGGTTAATTTAGTTTATTAATTAGATTTATTTCGATGTTTAGTTGAACATGTAGTGTCCCCAACTGAGCACGCCAAGCCAGAGGCAACAGTGGCAAGGAAACCAAAACCCCATCAGGAGCAGAATGCAGGAAAATAAACCTTGGGAGAAACCAGGCTCAGTCGGGGGGGCAGTTCTCCTCTGGCCAATTAACAAACAGCGTATTATTATTATTATTATTCTGGCAGCTTTACAGGTCAGAGGTCATAATAGATCGGAATATTCGAATGATCGGAGGCAACACGCTAGAGACGGGTTTATTGAGGATGACATATCGATTTAAGTATTATTTAATTGTAATATTCGAACAATCGGAGTCATCACGCTGGAGACGGGTTTATTGAGGATGCCGTGTCGATGAGGCAGTTGCAGGGGGAGGCTTATTTTGAGGCTTAAACATTAATTTAACAACATAAAACCCTAATGTACATAACTGATTCGAAAAAACAAAGAAGAAACTACATCAAATGCAAAGTGTCACGCAGGGACGTCTGGGAATTTCACAATTTTCACTGTAAATTACACAATGACTTCTTCTTTTTCACTTCCGAAAAACTGTAAAATTTAAAGGTATTTTACTGTAAAATTAAATGAAATGTAAGGTTAGATCTATTACAGTTATTCACCGGAAACTTTCTGTTAACCAATGAACTGTTTTTCACCGTAGCATTTTTACAGTAAAATACCGTTAAAATCACAATCATTTTTTACAGTGTATATCCACATAGAAAACGTCTGTTTTACATTGGAATAATATCTCAAAATTGTACTGTATTTCTGATCAAACAAATGCAGCCTTGGTAATTATTCTGAACGTGCATATTCGGTGTCATTGTAATCATAATGCGACTCTCCTTTCTCAGGTGTTTGGCAAAATCGCATTACTAGACGGTACCGTGATCAACCGTAACAACAACTTCCAGACGTTTCCTCAAGCCGTCCTCGTGCTGTTCAGGTAGGGACTGTGAACGGCTCGCTGTGTGTGTGTTTCTGAGTGTGTACAGACACATACCTGTCCACAGGTGTGCCACGGGCGAGGGCTGGCAGGAGATCATGTTGGGCTGTTTGTACGGTCAGCGCTGTGACCCCAAGTCAGAATATCTACCTGGAGAGGAGTACACGTGCGGCTCCGGATTCGCCGTTCTCTACTTCATGAGTTTTTACATGCTCTGTGCTTTCCTAGTGAGTGTTCACTGTCGCACAAACACGCACACGCATCGACGCGCACATCAGCTTACACTGAACGTGTTCCATTGCAGATCATTAACCTGTTTGTGGCCGTGATCATGGACAACTTTGACTATCTGACCCGTGATTGGTCGATACTGGGGCCGCATCATTTAGACGAGTTTAAGAAGATCTGGGCTGAATACGATCCTGAGGCAACGTAAGCAAAACAACAAACATTTCTTAAAATCAAGAAAAACCTTCTGTTCTCTGATGACGAGGGCGGGGCAACCTGTCACTCACATGAGATCCACCAATAGCAAACCACAACCATCCAATCAATTCCCCACAGACAAGATGAAACCCCGCCCTACATTTGTTCTTGTTGTTTGAGAAGCGATTCACTCGAATATACAGCACAATCGAGTGACTTCTGTTAAATGACGACTTTAATATCGACATTTGACTTCTGTAATCAGATGCTTTTCAACAGGAAAAAAAAGTCGGGTGGGACTTGATTTTATCCATCAGGAATTGATTAGATGAGGTGGTTAAAAAGTCAAAGGGATTGGTGATATCATCCAAAGAAGCGGCACCGATTTAAATAAAAATAACTTTTTTCTTTGCAATTATGTGCACAGATGAAAGGTCTAATCATTTAAAGTGTCCCATTTTGATTTCCGGTTGATTTTGAATGACGTACACCTGATTATCGGTGCTGTTTTTGTGTTGTTCTGGCAGGGGGCGCATTAAACACCTGGACGTTGTGACGCTGCTGAGGAGAATCCAGCCACCGCTTGGGTTTGGAAAGTTCTGTCCTCATCGTGTTGCCTGCAAAGTGAGACATACACACATTCATACACTGCTAGCCCAAGCATCATTACATACTCAACAGTATAATCACTGGTTCTCTCCGTTACTGTGGTTGATTCCAGAGACTGATTTCCATGAACATGCCTCTGAACAGCGACGGAACGGTGACATTTAATGCCACGCTGTTCGCTCTGGTCAGAACGGCACTGAAAATTAAAACAGAAGGTGAGGCGTTATTTATTTATTAATGCACTGTAAAAAATAATTAGTCTAGGTTTCGGTTATTGAAAATTTCACGTTTAATTTAAATTGTCACTTGACATTTTACTAGACATTCTCTACAAGATTAAATACAACAACAAACAATTTTCAGTGATGATTTAAAATTAATTAGGGATGCACCGATATGAAAATTTGGCGGATACCGATATGGCGACCGATAACGGTAACATTAAAAATTAACATATATCGGCTGATAACAATAAAATTTAACATATATATGAACATTGAACATTTGTTGTCCGATACAGATATGGTGACCAATAACGACAACATTAAAAATTAACATTGACTGATAATGATAACATAAAAAAATTTACATATATCGTCCAATACCGATATGGTGACTGATAACGATAACATTAAAAATGAACATATTTCATCTGATACCGATACGGTGACTGTTAACGATAACATTAAAAAATGAACATATATCGTCCAATACCGATATGGTGACTGATAACGATAACATAAAAAAAATGAACATATATCGTCCGATACCGATATGGTGACCGATAACGATAACATTAAGAATGAACCTATATCGTCCGATACCGATATGGTGGCGATAACAATAACATTAAAAAATGAACATATATCGTCCGATACCAATATGGTGACTGATAATGATAACATTAAAAATGAACATATATCGTCCAATACCGATATGGTGACCGATAACGATAACATTAAAAAATGAACATATATCGTCCGATACCAATATGGTGACTGATAATGATAACATTAAAAATGAACATATTTCATCTGATACCGATACGGTGACTGATAACGATAACATTAAAAAATGAACATATATCTTCCAATACCGATATGGTGACTGATAACGATAACATAAAAAAAATGAACATATATCGTCCGATACCGATATGGTGACCGATAACGATAACATTAAGAATGAACCTATATCGTCCGATACCGATATGGTGGCGATAACAATAACATTAAAAAATGAACATATATCGTCCGATACCAATATGGTGACTGATAATGATAACATTAAAAATGAACATATATCGTCCAATACCGATATGGTGACTGATAGCGATAACATTAAAAATGAACATATATCGTCCGGTACCGATATGGTGGCGATAACAATAACATTAAAAATGAACATTTGCCGTCCAATACTGATGTGGTGACTGATAACGATAACATTAAAAATGAACATATATCGGCTGGTAACAATAAAAATCAGCATATATATCGGCCGATACCAATATGGTGACGATAACATTAAAAATAAACATATAGCGGCCGATACCGATATGGTGACGATAACATTAAAAATAAACATATAGCGGCCGATACCGATATGGTGACAGATTACGATAACATTAAAAATGAACATATATCGTCCAATACCGATATGGTCACCGATAACGACAACATTAAAAATGAACATATATCGTCCAATACCGATATGGTGACTGATAACGATAACATTAAAAATAAACATATATCGTCCGATAACGATATGGTGACTGATAACGACAACATTAAAAATGAACATTTGCCGTTCGATACCGATATGGTGACCGATAACGATAACATTAAAAATGATCAAATATCGTCCAATACTGATATGGCGATCGGTAACGATAAAATTAAAAATGAACATATATATGCACGATATATCAATCACCATATCGGTATCAGCCGATATATATTTATTTTTAATGTTATCGGCCAATACCGATATGGTGATTGATATATCGTGCATCCCTTAAATACATTTATGGAAATAATGTTAATACTCACCCATTAAAGCCTGAATTCTCTGATTTTTCATCCATCAGGTAATTTTGAGCAGGCAAACGAAGAGCTGCGTGCAATTATTAAGAAGATCTGGAAACGCACCAGCATGAAATTGCTCGACCAGGTCATCCCGCCAATCGGAGGTCAGATCTCTCATGAATAATGCTGAAACACAAATAAAACTGATTATACCACTATACTCAATAATAAACCTCAGTAATTTTAGCATTATTAAAACTCTTGTGTAAAATCATTCACCTAATTTGGTGTTCCGGGTCAAAAATGACCCGCCTGTAAGTGTCTCGTTATGCTATATATTCAACAAATATCGGATTCGGGTTGGAAGTTGTTACCTGTGTGGGAAAAGTCTGTAAGTTTGAGTCCAATGAAATAACATGAACTAGCATTTTCAGAAAAAAGAAAAACCTCTCCGGGTCAACATGAATGGTTGTTTCTTAAATCACAGATGACGAGGTGACCGTGGGGAAGTTCTACGCCACGTTCCTGATCCAGGACCACTTCAGGAAGTTCATGAAGCGACAGGAGGAATATTACGGATACCGGCCGAACAAGAAAAACAAAAACACCACAGAGATACAGGTCACACCACGTCTCTTCATATGCTTCTCACGACGATCAGACAGTCTCAAATGATCTGGTCTTTCTCTTTCTCTCAGGCGGGTCTGAGGAGCATTGAGGAGGAAGCCGCTCCGGAGCTGCAGCGGGCGATTTCTGGAGATCTCCTGAACGACGAGGAGATGGACCGAGCGATGATGGACGAGGCCGGAGAGGAGGGAATCTACAGGGTGGGCGGAGAACACAACAGATCAGTGATGGCAAATGAGGTAGAGGATGAACGCATGGGCAGCCGTATCTCACCTCTCTCTTCTCCTGTTCAACAGAGGGCAGGCGGTCTGTTTGGGAACCACGTGGATCCGTTCACTATGGAGAGAGGAACCCCGATGGCCACCCAGGCGACCAGCCAGCGCCCCCTACAGATTGCAGACAGCCGAGCAGACGAGAGCGAGGCCACGCCCTCATATGCTAATTACCACGCCAACACCAATAACAACAACACTAACAATCACAGACCCCGGCAGAGGTAAGTAAAGAAAAAAATAACAAAAATAACATAATTATTCGTCTAAGTTTCGGTTATTGGAAAATATTATTTAGCCTTTCAACTTTTTGAAAATTTCACGTTTAATTTAAAGTGTCACTTGACATATTTACTAGACATAAATAACAAATTAGGGATGCACCGATATGAAAATTTAGCCCGATGCTGTGCGTTGAGAGTCAAAGTTCGCTCTGGCCGCTCTGCCAACGACACTGTAGAGAGATTCGTGGACGCGCTGACGCTCTGACGTAGATCGAATGCTTGGTCTTTTTTGAAACTTTATTTAAAGTGGCTGCAAAGCAAACAATCGTGTTGATCGGCATTTGTGCTGACTGACCACAAGTAGGGAATAACCATATACGTTCATGAAATTATTTAAGTAAAAAAATAAAAAATAAAACAGATCGATGGAAAGAACTTAACAATTATTATGTTTGCTAACAAAATAAACCAATTAAAAGCCATTTGTGTTCATGGTTAAGTGCTAGTCTAATTTCAACATGCAGTTTATAGGAGACGTTTGCTAGCCGTGGTCTTTAAATAACATTAACATTCATTTGTGCGCAGCCTACATTACAATAACTGTCTTGGCTGAAGTGCAGAATTAATGCAATCAATATAACTATGGTGACCGATAAACATTAAAAATTAACATATAGCGGCCGATAAACATTAAAAATAAACATATATATCGGCCGATAAACATTAAAAATGAACATATAGCGGCCGATACCGATATGGTGACCGACAACGATAACATTAAAAATTAACATATACATCAGCCGATAAACATTCAAAATTAACATATAACGGCTGATACCGATATGGTGACCGATAACGATAACATTAAAAATGAAATATATATTGGCCGATAAACATTAAAAATGAACATATATACATATCGGCCAATAAACATAAAAAATGAACATGTAGCGGCCGATACCGATATGGTGACCGATAACGATAACATTAAAAATGAACATATATAGGCCAATAAACATTAAAAATGAACATATATCGTCCGATACCGATATGGTGACCGATAACGATAACATTAAAAATGAACATATATATCGGCCGATAAACATTAAAAATTAACATATAGCGGCCGATACCGATATGGTGACCGATAACAATAACATTAAAAATGAACATATATCGTCCGATACCGATATGGTGACCGATAACTATAACATTAAATATGAACATATATATCGGCCGATAAACATTAAGAATAAACATATATCGGCCGATACCGATATGGTGACCAATAATGATAACATTAAAAATGTACAAAGTCATTTTTCAAATGTTTTAAATATCATTTAGTACCATAAAATCCCCTAAAAATACAAAATATGAGAAAAAAAAACCATTATTGAACTAAAATATAGTACATTAATTTCAGTGAAATAAAAAAGAAATCTGTCATTTTTGACTGCCACGCAAAGATCACCAGAGGGTTAAGTAAAGACAACACTTTGGCAAGATATATTGGTTTATTGGCAAATATGACGAAGATAAATGTGTATTAACAAGGTCAATTGGGTCGATTTTGATTTCAGGTTGGTTTCAAGATGTCTCAATACACATCTTGAGATGTGTATTGAGAAAGTAAATGGGTTGCAATATAATAACAGGAGCGTAAAGAAATGATTGTAGTGATGATATTGATGAAGCTGGTCTCTCTCTCGGAACAGATGTGGACTACATTTCCCATCATGCATCAGTGCATCCAGACGGCAGGGTCCAGTGAGTGCAGCCGAGTTCCTCATCCAAGAGGTGAGCTCAAACCTTCACAGAGGTCAGAGAACTGTCTTCCTCAGCTCAAATGATCTTCTATTCTCCTGGTGTTGTTCCTCAGGCTCTGACCGCTGGAGGTTTGGAGAGTCTCGCCAGCGACTGGCGCTTCGTGTCCGTGACGAAGGCTGAGATGGCCACGGCGCTGAACATGGATCTCGCCGCGCTGGAGAGGAAATCCGCAGCCGTTCTCAATAAACGTGAAGGACAGTGTTTGTTCAGGAAGAGGAAGGCGGCAGCGTCTTGGCCAGACTGCCAGGTGTGATGTCCATCAGAGGCCAAGTCAAAGAGAAGACATGAACGATTCAACATCAGGACTCTGATATCACTGTGAGGACTGCTAATGAGCCAGTACTGCAGAAGTGGCCAAATGTATCGAAAAAAGGACTGATAATGAGTGTTTCAATTTATATGTGACCCGTGCTGGCAAAAGGAGTCGGAAGTTTGGTTCAAAGACGACATTTGGCAGATTATTGAAAATAAAAATAACTCATTTTGCCAGCACGGGTATAGCCTATAGGCAGGGCGGCCCGTGGCATAGGTGGAATAGGCGAATGCTAGGGGCGCCAATCATCCATAGGGGCACCAAAATGTATTACTGATACTATTTTATTCATATTAATTTGAAATATTACCAAATAAAGCACAAAAAAACTGAACTAAGTCCCCGCATCTTCCCGGTCCCCCTCATCAATCTCCCCGCCGAGCTTGAAGTACGTCAGAAATATAACACGTGATCAGTTTAGCGTTGAGAATTTGTTGTGTCGCGCCGCCTCTCTAATACGCATCTGATATAGACAGGATTGCTTTCATTTTTTAGGGAGCTTGGCCGCTCGCTCCAGGTGTAGACACGGGGAAAGTGCCTGATCATTTATGACGGATGGCCGAATTATAGTGTCATAAAAAACAGAAGCATCTGATGCAGGCAAGAGAAGGGAAACACTGCACACATGCTCTTCTTATTTAGTGTTTCTGTCTTGTTTCTAGTCTAAATATCTAAACATTCTTAAACCAAGATGCATTTACTAGATCAGTAAAATGATATTTTTTCTTAAGTGAGTTTATGCTTAAAACTAGCACAATTATCTGCCAATGGGCTGAGAAAAATAATCTTGTTTCTGATTGAAATCTTGTTTCTTGTTTCTGTCCCAAACAGAAATAAGATAATTTTTCTCACCCCATTTGGCAGATAATTGTGCTAGTTTTAAGCTAAAACTCACTTCATTTTGATTTTTTCCCCCAGAAAACAAGGAAAAAATGATCTAATGTCATTTTACTAGTAAATACATCTTGATTTAAGAATTTTTTGATGTTTGGACTGGACACAAGAAAAAATGACTTAATAAGAAGAGCATTTTCTGCAGTGTAAAGACAGAGGTAAAGTGCTGTAATGAATGAACAGTTGATTTATTTGCATAGTAGTAAAATACTAATGTACGCTAATTAATTCCAGTTTTATATATGCCAGCAGCTGTTCTGGGTTCTCCAGTGGCCACAGACAGTGTATTTTGTCAAAAAGAATCATATCTGTTTTTTTTAAACGCATGTTTTTAATAGCCTAATGTGTTTACTCTACAGTTGTGCAGTTTTAAGGGGACATACGGACATTTTAAAATGTATTTGCCGAAATTAGTAATGATATTTAGATACAGGTTTATTTAAAATAGCAACATTTTATGTAAATTTCACATTAAATATCTAAATTTCTCAGTGGTGAAAACATGAATGTGCATATTAGTGGAAGTTTGCTGCATCTACTGGAAAACAAACACTTTTGCTAGTTCTCAATAGTTTGTGCATGAATGCAGATGCACTCTTGTTATTTGTGTTTAGGCTGTAATGTGGTGTAGGTGCTATTTTTGTATAGTTTAACTATCATCAGCCTTTTAAAAAAATTAAATAATAATAATATCATGAACATAATGACGGGGTAGAATGGACTGGACATCATATAAAACAATAAAAATTAAAAAAAACATCAATGCATTAAAAAAATAAAACAGTAGCAGTGTTTCCGCAACTTAGACTGAAAACATGTAGAGCTAAACCTTCATACAAGGGCACCAAAGTCAAATCTTGCCTAGGGCAGCACACTGGTCAGGGCCGGCCCTGCCTATAGGAGTCGGAATGCGGATCATTTCGGGCTACAGTCAAAACAAGTGAAAATTTTCACAAAATTGAGTTCATGAAGCGATCCTAATGCTCCAGATAGCAATTAAACATCTAAAAGTGTCTTTATTTGTATGTTTTCAGAGAGGACTATCTTTCCTTGGTCCATGAAAACAATCTCACTCAGAAATTGAATATATATTTTTCCTATAGATATTTGGTCTTGGTGTGTGTCAAATTTGGCGTTGTTACCAGGGATTACAAGGTTTGGTTGATAGGTGATTTTGTTTTGGAAATTTCAGGAAACTTAAAAAAAAAAATTCCTCAAAATTGACTCAAACGTGTAGCTCAGTAATTTTTTTTTGTCCGATTCATAAAAATCATACATCATTTTGAAGGGTTTTTAATAGAGATGAAAATAACAATAACTCATTTAGCCAGCATCGATATATATATATATATATATAGCCTCCTGGGACCCAGAAAAAAAAAAGTTTTTTGAATTTAGTATTTTTTTATGTCATACATTGTTTAGAGCATAAGAAACAAATGGAAAAAAAAAAATTCTGAAAAATGATATGTTATTCATATGTTATGATATGTACTCTGTAGTGACAGCAGGACTCAGATGTTAAAAACATTAAATGACATGAAATTGCATGTATAGGCAAAAACAATGGGATTTATTTTTAATTCACCAATCAATTTTTAGGTTTCAGGGTTTATTTAAAGATGATTCTGAACTATGTTATGAAAGATATAATGAAATGCATTCATATGCCATTTTACTTTATTAAATATGAGGGTAAAATGACAATACTTGGATTTTCCCATTCAATACAATGCATCTATTCCCTGCATCTCATTTGCATATTAATATGTTCTTGGTGCATCATGTAATGAAAATAGAAGTGTAATAATGGGAGAAAAAATTGGCAACATTTTCATAATAATATCTAATATTTCATTGGAATATTGATGTGTAATTTCTTCCCCTGTTCACTCGTTATGTCTCCAGAATGCCTGATAATCCTGATTTAACTCCTGGTGTCACTACAGTGCTCATTTATGAATCAATGCCCTGTCCTGTAACAGAAAGTCATATTTTGATTAGAAACCCCATAACATTTTCCTGAGATGTTGATTTATAACAAACAATTTGAAAATTCATCAGATTTAAATTATAATTAAAAAATATGATCATATTTCCATAAGAGTGCTAAACATTAATGTCAGCCGTTTTTAAAGACCAAGAAGAAGTTGTTGTCCTGGTGAAACCTCCAAACATGTGCTCTTTACAGGACATCCAGACTGTGACATGTGACATGTGTGATGTCAGAGAAATTCACTAAAATATAATGTCCACTACAGTGGACAAAAGTCTATTCTTGGGTCCCAGGAGGATATATATATATATATATATGCAAAAAAAAAAAAAACAGACGTAGCCTAATGATTTCTAATTTATAAACTAAAATGAGGGAATTGATGCGCAGGTTTCCACCTGAGAGTGACCATATTCAAAATGGTTTTTGTTCATTTGATATCAAATGTGAACTAAATTTCTAACTACTAAACTAAAAAGAACACTTGCACCACATATTTCCCAACTAAACACCCCTGAGTGACTCTTCTGAGGCGATTATACCGTTTCTGTTGCTTTGAAAACTGTGAGAGGATGTGACTAGCATTTCCCGACATTGCTAAGGGTGTTGGACATTGTTTTACTCGAAAACTTCCCTGTTTTTTGTTTAATGTATTTACATATTATTAAAGATTAAGTTATTATAACACAAAGACAGTCTAGTCATTTCTGTGACGAAATATTTCGCGTCAGGAGAGGGCAGTAAAGACTAACACTTGCTTTTAGCTCAAGTGTTTACATGTGTTCGTGGACAATATTTGACCAAAGAGGACTCGTTTACCTCCTCAGACATCAGGTGTGCGCGCGCATCCCGCTTTTATTGGATTAATGTCGGTTAATCCGCGCCATGGAGTCTCGCGCCGAAGCCGGTACAGGGTTTCAATGTTTTGAAAGCAGACACTCCGGTGAGTAACTAATTATCCTAAAAGGTAAATTCAACTAATATTTATGTATTTATTTAAAAACCGCTATAGTTTATTAACTAAACAGTGTCTCTAAAATTGTTATTATTATTTCTGTACAATCTATGGTTGAATATTTGCATGTTAGGAATAAATTAGCCATGTTTGTTTATTCCTTTGCTACCATGATTTCTAAACAGCCTGCCATAGTAATATAATGTGTACCTATAGTATTAAAAACAATCTATTACTTTAATAAGAAGAAGTGTATTTAAATGGGTCACATAAGTCAACATGCGGGTGACCGGGTGTCTGGGGTTAAGCTGGACGCAGGAGACGGTCAGACGGGCGTAAGGAGTTTATAATATTACATTCACCATATGGACCGTCTTACAGGTCTGCAGGAGTCCAGGAGATCATGATGGAGGAGGAGCACGCAACAGGTAAACACACCTTTCCAAGCATTTCTACAACCTCAAAAAGTGATTTAAAGCTGCACTGTGTAACTTTTTTAGTTTATTCTTAGCTAAAAACACTCAAAAATATATGTGCTCATTAATGGTTATTTACTTCTTTCACGTAATAAAGTATTCTCGTAAGTTTATAATATGCCATTGAAAATACATACAGGTAAGGGGGTCGCCATTTTGCCCCTCCATCTTGAAAGTACATTAGCCAAAGAGGGACATACCCGTAAATTCAAGCTTCGCCTTTCGCGTTTTAACACTCGATGGCACCGTGTCGATATAGCCTACAATGTAAACTTTGCCTTACGCTAGTGATGTCGTACAATATACAGAATAACAATAGCACTGATAAAAGTTACTTCACTAAGATTAGCTTGCATTCGTCTGGGAACCGGATCGCTGATGTTAGCAATGAAATGGTCAATAAATTACGAAAACGTAAAACTATTATTCATTTTACATAGATGTCATAACCTACATGTTAACTGACAAATTAAATAACTGCAAATTATAATAGTTTTCTAAAGTAACCTCATCACCACTAATGGACGAGGTCGAACATGTTAATCTTGGACTAAATCAGCCACCGTAGGAGTTAAAACGAAACCGGAATTGGGAGGAACAGAAACTAATATTTACTGGATGGTCATATACCTTTTCACCGCTAGATGGGGGAAAATATCACACAGTGTAGCTTTAAAGAGATTTCACCCAAAAAATGTCAATTCTGTTTTTAATATCTTTCTGGACCTTGAAAGTGTTAAATAGCTGCTTATGGAGTAACAGAAAGCTTTTCATATTTCCATATTTTTTCATGTCAACAGAACATATTTTCATTTGTTTTCCGAAGATGAACGACGGAGTTATTGATGACAGAATTAAAATTTTTGGGTGAACTGACCCTTTAACCTCTTAATTTGCAGCCAGCAGGATCGCCGTGGGAGCAGAGGGCGGGGCTGATGTCGCAAAGGGGGTGTGGCCTGCACAGCCACGCCCTTTATCACGCGACCGGGTCACGCTAGTCGTTGACGGGACTCATTTTGTGGTGGATCCTGCCGTTTTCACTGCTTACCCGGATACGGTGCTTGGGAGGTACGGAACACGATGACCTAAATACTTATCGTTACGTGTGACCTAACGATGTGTGTTTCCGTTACGTGTGACCTAACGATGTGTGTTTCCGTTACGTGTGACCTAACGATGTGTGTTTCCGTTACGTGTGGCCTAAAGATGTGTGTTTCCGTTACGTGTGGCCTAACGATGTGTGTTTCCATTATGTGACCTTACGATGTGTGTTTCCGTTTATGTGTGACCTAACGATGTGTGTTTCCGTTACGTGTGACCTAACGATGTGTGTTTCCGTTACGTGTGACCTAACGATGTGTGTTTCCGTTACGTGTGACCTAACGATGTGTGTTTCCGTTACGTGTGACCTAACGATGTGTGTTTCCGTTACGTGTGACCTAACGATGTGTGTTTCCGTTACGTGTGGCCTAAAGATGTGTGTTTCCGTTACGTGTGGCCTAACGATGTGTGTTTCCATTATGTGACCTTACGATGTGTGTTTCCGTTTATGTGTGACCTAACGATGTGTGTTTCCGTTACGTGTGGCCTAAAGATGTGTGTTTCCGTTACGTGTGGCCTAACGATGTGTGTTTCCGTTATGTGACCTTACGATGTGTGTTTCCGTTTATGTGTGACCTAACGATGTGTGTTTCCGTTACGTGTGACCTAACGATGTGTGTTTCCGTTACGTGTGACCTTATGATGTGTGTTTCCGTTTATGTGTGACCTTACGATGTGTGTTTCCGTTACGTGTGACCTAACGATGTGTGTTTCCGTTACGTGTGACCTTACGATGTGTGTTTCCGTTTATGTGTGACCTAACGATGTGTTTCCGTTACGTGTGACCTAACGATGTGTGTTTCCATTACGTGTGGCCTAACGATGTGTGTTTCCGTTACGTGTGGCCTAACGATGTGTTTCCGTTACGTGTGGCCTAACGATGTGTGTTTCCGTTATGTGACCTTACGATGTGTGTTTCCGTTTATGTGTGACCTAACGATGTGTTTCCGTTATGTGTGGCCTAACGATGTGTTTCCGTTACGTGTGGCCTAACGATGTGTGTTTCCGTTACGTGTGGCCTAACGATGTGTTTCCGTTACGTGTGGCCTAACGATGTGTGTTTCCGTTACGTGTGGCCTAACGATGTGTGTTTCCGTTACGTGTGGCCTAACGATGTGTGTTTCCGTTACGTGTGGCCTAACGATGTGTGTTTCCGTTACGTGTGGCCTAACGATGTGTTTCCGTTACGTGTGACCTAACGATGTGTGTTTCCGTTACGTGTGACCTTACGATGTGTCTTTCCGTTTATGTGTGACCTAACGATGTGTGTTTCCGTTACGTGTGACCTAAAGATGTGTATTTCCGTTACGTGTGACCTAACGATGTGTGTTTCCGTTACGTGTCACCTTACGATGTGTGTTTCCGTTTATGTGTGACCTAACGATGTGTCTTTCCGTTACGTGTGGCCTAACGATGTGTTTCCGTTACGTGTGGCCTAACGATGTGTGTTTCCATTATGTGACCTTACGATGTGTGTTTCCGTTACGTGTGACCTAACGATGTGTGTTTCCGTTACGTGTGACCTAACGATGTGTGTTTCCGTTACGTGTGACCTAACGATGTGTGTTTCCGTTACGTGTGACCTAACGATGTTTGTTTCCGTTACGTGTGGCCTAACGATGTGTGTTTCCGTTACGTGTGGCCTAACGATATGTGTTTCCGTTACGTGTGACCTAACGATGTGTGTTTCCGTTACGTGTGGCCTAACGATATGTGTTTCCGTTATGTGTGACCTAACGATGTGTGTTTCCGTTACGTGTGGCCTAACGATGTGTTTCCGTTACGTGTGGCCTAACGATGTGTGTTTCCGTTACGTGTGACCTAACGATGTGTGTTTCCGTTACGTGTGGCCTAACGATGTGTGTTTCCGTTACGTGTGGCCTTACGATGTGTGTTTCCGCAGAATGTTTGGTCGAGCGCGACAGCACAGCTTCACGCGGCCGAACGCTAAAGGTCAATATGAAATTGCAGAGGGCATCGGCGCCAACATCTTCAGAGTCATACTGGTACGTACATGTGTCCGTGCAGCTCGTGGCTGATTGTGCGCCACTCGAGCGTAATCTATGTTTCGCGCAGGACTTCTACCGCGGCGGCGTGCTGCACTGTCCGGAGGGCGTGTCTTTGGCGGAGCTGCGCGAGGCGTGCGATTATCTGTGTATAAACTTCGACTACAGCACCGTCAGATGCCGAGACCTCAGTGAGTCACAAGCCTTCGCTGGTAAACTCTGGCACGCGCTCTAGCTAATTAGTGCTTGTGTCCAATCAGGCGCTCTGCTGCACGAGCTGTCCAATGACGGCGCCCGGCGGCAGTTCGAGGCGTTCCTGGAGGAGCTGCTGGTCCCGGCGATGGTGTCCAGCGCTCAGGAGGGAGAGCGAGAGTCTCACATCGTGGTCCTGACGGACGAGGATACCGTCGACTGGGATCACGACCACCCGCCACCGATGGGAGAGGAACACTCACAGAGTGAGGCACACATTCACCAGTGAAGACAAGACTGCGTATATTTTATAATGAATCTAAATATGTGTGTGTGTCTCTTTCTCTGTTCTTCTCCTCCTCTGTTCCTCTCCTCCTCTGTTCTTCTCCTCCTCTGCTCTTCTCCTCTGTTCTTCTCCTCCTCTGTTCCTCTCCTCTGTTCTTCTCCTCCTCTGTTCCTCTCCTCCTCTGTTCTTCTCCTCCTCTGTTCCTCTCCTCTGTTCTTCTCCTCCTCTGTTCCTCTCCTCTGTTCTTCTCCTCCTCTGTTCCTCTCCTCCTCTGTTCTTCTCCTCCTCTGTTCTTCTCCTCCTCTGTTCCTCTCCTCCTCTGTTCCTCTCCTCTGTTCTTCTCCTCCTCTGTTCCTCTCCTCTGTTCTTCTCCTCCTCTGTTCCTCTCCTCCTCTGTTCTTCTCCTCCTCTGTTCCTCTCCTCCTCTGTTCCTCTCCTCTGTTCTTCTCCTCCTCTGTTCCTCTCCTCCTCTGTTCTTCTCCTCCTCTGTTCTTCTCCTCCTCTGTTCCTCTCCTCCTCTGTTCTTCTCCTCCTCTGTTCCTCTCCTCTGTTCTTCTCCTCCTCTGTTCCTCTCCTCTGTTCTTCTCCTCCTCTGTTCCTCTCCTCCTCTGTTCTTCTCCTCCTCTGTTCCTCTCCTCCTCTGTTCTTCTCCTCCTCTGTTCCTCTCCTCCTCTGTTCCTCTCCTCTCTTCCTCTCCTCTGTTCCTCTCTTCTCTGTTCCTCTCCTCCTCTGCTCTTCTCCTCCTTTGCTCTTCGTCTCCTCTGTTCTTCTCCTCCTCTGTTCCTCTCCTCCTCTGTTCTTCTCCTCCTCTGTTCCTCTCCACCTCTGTTCCTCTCCTCTGTTCCTCTCCTCCTCTGTTCTTCTCCTCCTCTGTTCCTCTCCTCCTCCTCTTCTCCTCCTCTGTTCCTCCTCTCCTCTGTTCCTCTCCTCCTCTGTTCCTCCTGTCCTCTGTTCTTCTCCTCCTTTGTTCCTCCTCTGTTCCTCCCCTCTGTTCCTCTCCTCCTCTCCTCTGTTCCTCCCCTCCTCTGTTCTTCTCCTCCTCTGTTCCTCCTCTCCTCTGTTCCTCCTCTCCTCTGTTCTTCTCCTCCTCTGTTCCTCTCCTCCTCTCCTCTGTTCCTCTCCTCCTCTCCTCTGTTCTTCTCCTCCTCTGTTCCTCCTCTGTTCCTCCTCTCCTCTATTCCTCTCCTCCTCTCCTCTCCTCTGTTCTTCTCCTCCTCTGTTCCTCTCCTCTGTTCCTCTCCTCCTCTGTTCCTCTCCTCCTCTGTTCCTCTCCTCTGTTCCTCTCTTCTTCTCCTCCTCTGTTCCTCTCCTCTCTTCTTCTCCTCCTCTCTTCTTCTCCTCCTCTGTTCTTCTCCTCTGTTCCTTTCCTCTCTTCTTCTCCTCCTCTGTTCCTCTCCTCCTCTGTTCCTCTCCTCCTCTGTTCTTCTCCTCCTCTGTTCCTCTCCTCCTCTGTTCCTCTCCTCCTCTGTTCTTCTCTGTTATTCTCCTCCTCTGTTCCTCTCCTCTCTTCTTCTCCTCCTCTCTTCTTCTCCTCCTCTGTTCCTCTCCTCTGTTCCTTTCCTCTCTTCTTCTCCTCCTCTGTTCCTCTCCTCCTCTGTTCCTCTCCTCCTCTGTTCCTCTCCTCCTCTGTTCTTCTCTGTTATTCTCCTCCTCTGTTCCTCTCCTCTCTTCTTCTCCTCCTCTGTTCCTCTCCTCTCTTCTTCTCCTCTGTTCTTCTCCTCCTCTGTTCTCCTCCTCCTCTGTTCCTCTCCTCCTCTGTTCCTCTCCTCCTCTGTTCCTCTCCTCCTCTGTTCTTCTCTGTTATTCTCCTCCTCTGTTCCTCTCCTCTCTTCTTCTCCTCTGTTCTTCTCCTCCTCTGTTCTCCTCCTCCTCTGTTCCTCTCCTCCTCTGTTCCTCTCCTCCTCTGTTCTTCTCTGTTATTCTCCTCCTCTGTTCCTCTCCTCTCTTCTTCTCCTCCTCTGTTCCTCTCCTCTCTTCTTCTCCTCTGTTCTTCTCCTCCTCTGTTCTCCTCCTCCTCTGTTCCTCTCCTCCTCTGTTCCTCTCCTCCTCTGTTCCTCTCCTCCTCTGTTCTTCTCTGTTATTCTCCTCCTCTGTTCCTCTCCTCTCTTCTTCTCCTCTGTTCTTCTCCTCCTCTGTTCTCCTCCTCCTCTGTTCCTCTCCTCCTCTGTTCCTCTCCTCCTCTGTTCCTCTCCTCCTCTGTTCTTCTCTGTTATTCTCCTCCTCTGTTCCTCTCCTCTCTTCTCCTCCTCTGTTCCTCTCCTCTCTTCTTCTCCTCTGTTCTTCTCCTCCTCTGTTCTCCTCCTCCTCTGTTCCTCTCCTCCTCTGTTCCTCTCCTCCTCTGTTCTTCTCTGTTATTCTCCTCCTCTGTTCCTCTCCTCTCTTCTTCTCCTCCTCTGTTCCTCTCCTCTCTTCTTCTCCTCTGTTCTTCTCCTCCTCTGTTCTCCTCCTCCTCTGTTCTTCTCCTCCTCTGTTCCTCTCCTCCTCTCCTCTGTTCCTCTCCTCCTCTCCTCTGTTCTTCTCCTCCTCTGTTCCTCCTCTGTTCCTCCTCTCCTCTATTCCTCTCCTCCTCTCCTCTCCTCTGTTCTTCTCCTCCTCTGTTCCTCTCCTCTGTTCCTCTCCTCCTCTGTTCCTCTCCTCCTCTGTTCCTCTCCTCTGTTCCTCTCTTCTTCTCCTCCTCTGTTCCTCTCCTCTCTTCTTCTCCTCCTCTCTTCTTCTCCTCCTCTGTTCTTCTCCTCTGTTCCTTTCCTCTCTTCTTCTCCTCCTCTGTTCCTCTCCTCCTCTGTTCCTCTCCTCCTCTGTTCTTCTCCTCCTCTGTTCCTCTCCTCCTCTGTTCCTCTCCTCCTCTGTTCTTCTCTGTTATTCTCCTCCTCTGTTCCTCTCCTCTCTTCTTCTCCTCCTCTCTTCTTCTCCTCCTCTGTTCCTCTCCTCTGTTCCTTTCCTCTCTTCTTCTCCTCCTCTGTTCCTCTCCTCCTCTGTTCCTCTCCTCCTCTGTTCCTCTCCTCCTCTGTTCTTCTCTGTTATTCTCCTCCTCTGTTCCTCTCCTCTCTTCTTCTCCTCCTCTGTTCCTCTCCTCTCTTCTTCTCCTCTGTTCTTCTCCTCCTCTGTTCTCCTCCTCCTCTGTTCCTCTCCTCCTCTGTTCCTCTCCTCCTCTGTTCCTCTCCTCCTCTGTTCTTCTCTGTTATTCTCCTCCTCTGTTCCTCTCCTCTCTTCTTCTCCTCTGTTCTTCTCCTCCTCTGTTCTCCTCCTCCTCTGTTCCTCTCCTCCTCTGTTCCTCTCCTCCTCTGTTCTTCTCTGTTATTCTCCTCCTCTGTTCCTCTCCTCTCTTCTTCTCCTCCTCTGTTCCTCTCCTCTCTTCTTCTCCTCCTCTGTTCTCCTCCTCCTCTGTTCCTCTCCTCCTCTGTTCCTCTCCTCCTCTGTTCTTCTCTGTTATTCTCCTCCTCTGTTCCTCTCCTCTCTTCTTCTCCTCTGTTCTTCTCCTCCTCTGTTCTCCTCCTCCTCTGTTCCTCTCCTCCTCTGTTCCTCTCCTCCTCTGTTCCTCTCCTCCTCTGTTCTTCTCTGTTATTCTCCTCCTCTGTTCCTCTCCTCTCTTCTCCTCCTCTGTTCCTCTCCTCTCTTCTTCTCCTCTGTTCTTCTCCTCCTCTGTTCTCCTCCTCCTCTGTTCCTCTCCTCCTCTGTTCCTCTCCTCCTCTGTTCCTCTCCTCCTCTGTTCTTCTCTGTTATTCTCCTCCTCTGTTCCTCTCCTCTCTTCTTCTCCTCCTCTGTTCCTCTCCTCTCTTCTTCTCCTCTGTTCTTCTCCTCCTCTGTTCTCCTCCTCCTCTGTTCCTCTCCTCCTCTAGTCATCTACAGCTCCAGACTCTACCGCTTCTTCAAGTTCATTGAGAACAGAGATGTGGCGAAAGCTCTGCTGAAGGAGCGCGGCCTGAAGAACATCCGCATTGGGATCGAGGGTAAACTCACACACACTGATTCAGAGAGATCCGTTACCGTGCCAACGCTCCACCAACCCCCGTTCTGTGTCCCAGGATACCCCACCTGTAAGGAGAAGGTGAAGCGGCGGCCGGGCGGCAAGTCCGAGGTCATCTACAGCTACGTCCAGCGGCCCTTCCTCCAGCTGTCCTGGGAGAAGGAGGAGGGCAAGAGCAGACACGTGGACTTCCAGTGCGTGCGCAGCCGCAGCGTCCCCAACCTCATCACCGCCATGGGGGAGGGGCCTACACGAGCCGGGGCCACGCCCACCCCACAGGTCGACGAGCTGGACCGGCTGAACGGCCCCGCCCCTCCCGGCCTCGGCCCATGACTCCTTCACTCAAGTCACTGACCTTTGAACTTATGAGATCTTTCCACCATTGTGTCCTTGAGCGAGAGCCTGCCGTTACTGCCCCAGATCTGCTTCATAATCAATCATTTATTAAACAGCATTTCTGTGAGTGACAGGAGGACTTCCTGTGTGTCAGCGCCCCCTGGTGTCAGTGAGAACCTTTTATAAAGCATTTATATCTGGTTTTATATCATTTGCTAAATGAACGCATGAGGATCGGAATAAAGATGTTTTAATGTTTTCTGCATTTATTTCATCAACATGTAAACACAGTAAAAATATTTGTGAATCTACACCAATCAGGCATAACATTATGACCGGTGAAGTGAGTAACACTGATGATCTCTTCATCTCCTGTTAGAACGTACATTTCCTGAAGAAAATGTGAGTGCTGCTTGCCGTGGCAAAAAAAAAATCCAGAGACAAAAGAGCCCACCCCCACGTCTGTACGATGTTCTGGTGCTGAGATATGGCTTATTCATGTGTTTGTACAGTTGCTAGGGTACTCTAAATGGTTGCTAGGGTGTGGCTATACGGTTTATGAGGTGATATGGTGTTATGAGTCAAAAGAGCCCAACTCTGTATTTCTACAATGCTCTTGTGCTGAGATATGGCTCGTTAATGTTGATATATGGTTGCTAGGGTGCTGTAACTGATTAGCTGCTTGATAGGGCGATTCAAATGAGCCCAGCCCCAAGTCTCTATGATGTTCTGATGTAGAGATATGATCACATAAACCTCTTCTCCATGTTAAGTCTATGGGGACTCAATTCGGACGATTTTTCGCCCGCCGAAAACAAACATCGTACGCAAAGATGTAGCACAGCTCTCCTCATTAAGTCGCACGATTTGACCCCTCATTAATGGGTCTATGACAAACAGTGCCGCAGGAGTAGCACGCCAAAGTTTCGTAAAGGTGAATAGTAATCACGATTAGCATTCGGCTAGCATGATGCTAACATGATTAGCATATAGCTAGCATGTTTTTAAGAAGATGCTAACATGATTAGCATATAGCTGGCATGTTGTTAGCATTATGCTAACACTGTTGCTAGCATGACGCTAACACAATTAGAATCGTTAGGGCCAGATTGTGACGGCTGGACGACTGGGTCAGAGCATCTCCAGAACTGCAGCTCTTGTGGGGTGTTCCCGGTCTGCAGTGGTCAGTCTCTATCAAAAGTGAAGGACCAGTGGAGAACCGGCCACAGGGTCATGGGCGGCCGAGGCTCATTGACTCTGGGAAACCTTGGGTCCTCCATCCATCCATGTCCCACCTACCTAAGCATTGTTGAGCCCATGTCCAGCCTCTCATGGAGACGGTGTTCCCTGGTGGTTCCACTAGTTTTGTATCTTTGTTAATTGACCTTTCACAAAGACCCGCCCCCTTTAGTTACTGTTGCTATGTCCGACAAGCCACGGCGCTCTCACACCACACACACACACACACGTTCTCACGTAGAGAAAATTAGGCCTGTCACGATAACTACTTTTTGTTTCACGATATATCGTCCCAGAAATAATTGCGATAAACGATATTAGTGTCATTTTATGCCACTGAATATATAATCCTAATATAACGGCAGAATAAAGCAGACCTACACACTTTCAAATGTCAACCTAGATCATGGAAATTAAGGGTAAAAAATACAATATCCTAAATAAAAAAATTTAATAAATAGTAAATGAACATTTTCCCTTGTGAAGCGGCTTTAACACTCGTCATTCTGCGTTGACGGATCAGGCGATTGCGGCTTTGAAATCGAGTCCATTTGGGCTTATTCTTCCAAACCATCAGTAGTGGTCAGGGAAACACTATAACACCTAAAATGGCGGCTTTTCCCCCTGTTGTTAACCGCTCTGTGTACGAAGGACCTGCCGAGAACCACTTTCGCCTCCGTCACGGATGACAGCACAATCGAGTGAAACGTTGGTGACATTCATTATCATGTAAACAAAATGGCCGATATATTGCATCACAAATGATTGAGGTCATGTATATTGTGTGATATATTATATTAGTGCGACAGGCCCAGAGAAAATGCATTCACCTAAAGGATTATTAGGAACAGCACACTAATACTGTGTTTGACCCCTTTGGCCTTCAGAACTGCCTTAATTCTACGTGGCATTGATTCAACAAGGAGCTGAAAGCATTCTTTAGAAATGTTGGCCCATATTGATAGGATAGCATCTTGCAGTTGATGGAGATTTGTGGGATGCACATCCAGGGCACGAAGCTCCCGTTCCACCACATCCCAAAGATGCTCTATTGGGTTGAGATCTGGGGACTGTGGGGGCCATTTTAGTCCAGTGAACTCATTGTCATGTTCAAGAAACCAGTTTGAAATGATTGGAGCTTTGTGACATGGGGCATTATCCTGCTGGAAGTAGCCATCAGAGGATGGGCACATGCTGGTCATAAAGGGATGTACATGGTCAGAAACAATGTAGTTTATTGTTACTTTAACAATACTACAACTTTTTTATTATTATTTAAAAAATATATGGCCCCACTTTATATTAGGTGGCCTTAAGTACTATGTACTTACATCAAAAAATAAGTACATTGTACTTACTGTGTTCAAATTGTATTGCAAAATACCTTTGCTGATGTTGAGGTGGGATACGGGTAAAGTTAGGGACAGGTGTGGTGGTGTGGGTAAGTTTAAGGGTAGGGTTAGGGACAGGTGTGGTGGTGTGGGTAAGTTTAAGGGTAGGGTTAGGGACAGGTGTGGTGGTATGGGTAAGTTTAAGGGTAGGGTTAGGGACAGGTGTGGTGGTGTGGGTAAGTTTAAGGGTAGGGTTAGGGACAGGTGTGGTGGTGTGGGTAAGTTTAAGGGTAGGGTTAGGGACAGGTGTGGTGGTATGGGTAAGTTTAAGGGTAGGGTTAGGGACAGGTGTGGTGGTGTGGGTAAGTTTAAGGGTAGGGTTAGGGACAGGTGTGGTGGTGTGGGTAAGTTTAAGGGTAGGGTTAGGGACAGGTGTGGTGGTGTGGGTAAGTTTAAGGGTAGGGTTAGGGACAGGTGTGGTGGTATGGGTAAGTTTAAGGGTAGGGTTAGGGACAGGTGTGGTGGTGTGGGTAAGTTTAAGGGTAGGGTTAGGGACAGGTGTGGTGGTATGGGTAAGTTAGGGACAGGTGTGGTGATATGGGTCAGTTTAAGGGTAAAGTTAGGGACAGGTGTGGTGGTATGGGTAAGTTTAAGGGTAGGGTTAGGGACGTGTGGTGATATGGGTCAGTTTAAGGGTAAAGTTAGGGACAGGTGTGGTGGTATGGGTCAGTTTAAGGGTAGGGCTAGGGACAGGTGTGGTGGTATGGGTAAGTTTAAGGGTAAAGTTAGGGACAGGTGTGGTGGTATGGGTAAGTTTAAGGGTAGGGTTAGGGACAGGTGTGGTGATATGGGTAAGTTTAAGGGCAAGGTTAGGGACAGGTGTGGTGGTGTGGGTAAGTTTAAGGGTAGGGTTAGGGACAGGTGTGGTGGTATGGGTAAGTTTAAGGGCAGGGTTAGGGACAGGTGTGGTGGTATGGGTAAGTTTAAGGGTAGGGTTAGGGACAGGTGTGGTGGTGTGGGTAAGTTTAAGGGTAGGGTTAGGGACAGGTGTGGTGATATGGGTAAGTTTAAGGGTAGGGTTAGGGACAGGTGTGGTGGTGTGGGTAAGTTTAAGGGTAGGGTTAGGGACAGGTGTGGTGGTGTGGGTAAGTTTAAGGGTAGGGTTAGGGACAGGTGTGGTGGTGTGGGTCAGTTTAAGGGTAGGGTTAGGGACAGGTGTGGTGGTGTGGGTAAGTTTAAGGGTAGGGTTAGGGACAGGTGTGGTGGTGTGGGTAAGTTTAAGGGTAGGGTTAGGGACAGGTGTGGTGGTGTGGGTCAGTTTAAGGGTAGGGTTAGGGACAGGTGTGGTGGTATGTGTAAGTTTAAGGGTAGGGTTAGGGACAGGTGTGGTGGTATGGGTAAGTTTAAGGGTAGGGTTAGGGACAGGTGTGGTGGTGTGGGTAAGTTTAAGGGTAGGGTTAGGGTCAGGTGTGGTGGTATGGGTAAGTTTAAGGGTAGGGTTAGGGACATGTGTGGTGGTATGGGTAAGTTTAAGGGTTAGGGTTAGGGTTAGGTACCCAACCCTAGTCAGTACACACCGTTTTTCCAAGTTCAAGTCCCCAGACGTTAATCTCCTAACTCTCCTGACTGCTTCGTCGGACAAAACGGCAGATTCGGCGATGTGATTGGTCAAACTTGCGCCTATTCATCAAACTTGTGGCGAAGGGTGAAATCACTCAAAAACTGAAACAAGTGAATCAAAAAGCATTTTTATTGCATATATTTATAACCTGACATGAAGAGAAGGCACTGATACTGCAATTAAAGACGGATAAATAGCAATATAAACATATTTAATGATGCAATGCATGCTGGAAAACTACAAAAAAGTCTGAGTAAAGTACCGTTAAATCAAAGCTTTTCCAGCTCGTGGTGTGTGTAAAGCGAGGAACACACCAAACCGACGCCCACACTAGTAGCCAGTGGCGGCTGGTCAATAGAGGCCCCCATCAAAATTCCAGAAATATACATGTATACAAAAATGATATAAAAATGAAACAAAAATAAAATGGTTTACTCATACGATGTGCCGGCTGTTAGTAATAGCCTGGCTTTGATGGGTTATTTTATATGTTCTTCAATATGTTTCATGCGCGAGGGAGGCCGGACAAATGGACGTCTATCGGAGTCCAAAAGTCTACGGGCAGCATGTGACCTGAAGCTGGTCTCTAATTGGTTTCTTAAAGATCCTCCTCCGGACGCAGGTCGCTGCGTCCCTGGCGAATCAGAATTGGATGCGTGTTATTTTATCCAATCTGATTGGTTTGTCATTCAACTTTACGCTCTTGGCCACTAAAGCGAAAGTGCGCGGGCGACATCATCACTCCGACTCCGCCAAAACCTTTTAGGATGATCACTTTCGTAGAGATGGCAGCAGTTAAACCAAATTCTTTCACAAGGCGTTCGCTGGAAGAAAACAAAAGGATAAAGCATCCCGGACCAACACGATTTTATGTGTTGTTAGCGATGCCCTTTATTGCTTTCCCTGTCTTTTATTTCAAAGTGTTGGTACTGAAGTTCTGTGGACAACAACGGGGGTAAGAGACCTCAAATATCTGACTGAACAATGCAAACGTCCTGACACTACTGAGATGACTGACTTTAATCAGAGAGTCATTGAGAAATTTGCTGGCCAGAAAGAAAGGAGAGCAAAATGTATGTTCGCGTAGTCAACATGCTGTTGCTGTTTTCTTTTGTTTTTCCTTTCCTCATTCAATTATATGTGGGAAATGAATGTGTAAAAAGATAAAAGTGAAGACACTGTTTTCTCTTTAATGCTTGAATTTAGTCAACATGCATCTTGATACTGAGTTATGTAATCAGATTACTTTTTCAAGTAACTAGTAAAGTAACTTTTTCACATTTACTTGACTGACAGCTCTCCTGCGCTCATGTTGAGAAAAATCGATTGTAAGTGCAGAGGCGATGTGTGTAAACACGTTATTGTAGTTCTAGACTAAATGTGAGCATTTATTCATCTCACTTGCACAATAAAGATTCTGTACTCCTCAACATGAATAAAATCAGAGTACCACGCAAACCTCCAATATAACTGTTAAATAAAACAAATAGTTTTATGCATTTAATCTACCTTTATTGACCAATGTCTTGCTGCTGACCGTCAATGATTCAGTTAAACCATGAGCAAAATGTACTAGATTTTTTGTTTTCATTGGTAAAACTTTTTTCTCCTGCGCCCTCTACTGTTCATGCGTGAATTTGCATTTTTCCCTCAACTTGCGGCTTATTATTTCAATTTTGGTATGAAGAGGTCTTTACATTTGCACAAAAATAGAACTTTTTTGTTATAAAAAAAAAACAAAACAAGCCCAGCCCAGGTGAGAAAAAGTAACGTAAAAGTAATGTAATGCATTACTTTTCTTAAAAAGTAACTAAGTAACTCAATTAGTTACTTTTTAAAGCAGCACTAGGTAACTTTTCAACCTTCATAATATATTTTCAAGACTCTTGTGATGATACAATAGGTTGAATGGCACGTCTGCCATAGCCTGACGGGGTCTGTATCGTTTTTAATCGTACTTTTAAACTTCGGGTTTTGGGTAGTAACCCGAGAAAAAAAAAGAACTACAAAATTCGACTGCTTTACAGCATATACATCACTTCCACCATCACCCCCACTTCCTTAAATTCGGACGTGCGAGGGTTAGGGTTAGCCTATGTCTTAACGGCGTGTACAAGTTTGGTAGGGGCTACATTCTTGCAAGTAAATACATAAGACGTACAAAAACATATTTTAGGATACCTAACATGTCTGTGATATTTGTTTATTTGTCTTGCCTCAAGCTATAATGCAAATCGATTTTTCAAATTTGAAGATTCATCTATGGTAGCTTGATATTATATTGACGATATATGGTTATGACCTACCACTCAAACATTGAATTGAAGTATCATATAGATTCTGTAAAACGGTCACCAATAGACTAGACTACTATAATGACGCTGGCTTTTAAACGTGAGCATCGCGATCATTTGGCGTTTGAAAAAATAAAATAAAACCCATGAAATGATATTCATATGACATGCTGAAACATATGCCACTGTACCTGGGATGAGCAGAACACCTGCAGTGTTCAGGGCTCATAGCTGTCATGTCAACAAATGCACGTGCGATGCATCCCCTGATGCAGGATGACAGAGTTTACGACAGTAGTGGAGGACAATACTGTTTCCCAACTGTAGGGGGAGCCCGAGAGCAAAACCTACCTAGTGCTGCTTTAAGGGAGTAACGCAATATTGTAACGCATTACTTTTCAAAGTAACTTTCCCCAACACTGTCCCTGACAGCCTGTCATTTGTATTTGTTTGCTTTATTTTATCCCCCCGGTCGAACCACCCTCTCCAAGCGGGACTCGAACCCGGGTCCGCCCGCATGAGAGTCGGACGCTCTAACACAGAGGCTAAAGGCTGCAACCGCTAGCGTCAGTCGCTTGAGCGTCCCTGGAGATCAGAGGAGTGAGGTTTACTCGCACAGCGACGACTAGCTGACCTCGGTTACACCTGTGAACCCTAAAAACAAATCCCCTCATAATCTCATCACCACAGACGCTGGTTCACTAGCAGAACAGCCAATCAGAACGATCAGGTGGACCGACAAGCGGCGACGCCCATTCAACATGTCGAACAGCCGACGAGAACCAGCGTCAGCTGACAGTGCGGAACACACGCAGCCCGAAAACTGCCCAACCGTCAGCTTGGCGTGTTCCAGGCGTGTCGACACCAGTGAAGCGCATGAGTCCGATCGCACCTGTGACGGTCCAATCAAACGCTTCAAACATCACAGTAACACTACTGCATCATGGGACTGATCCCATCATTTGTCATTATAATGCACAATAAACCACATGATAAAGAGATGCGCTCGGCTGAGGGATGATGAGGCATTCGATCGGCTAAAACCTGAAGATTTCCAGCATGAAAACGAACTGAACGAGCATAAATAAAGGTGCAGATGAAGCGGCGGACACATGTTCCTCTGATATGGACATGTCCTCTTTGGTAGTGTTTCCTGTAGTATCTCCAGCCGGCCCTCATCTCTTCCCGCTCTTCATGTAGGACGGGATGGCCCCTCTGGCCGTCAGGCCCTCGAAGCGCTTGTAGGTGTAGTTGATGAAAAC
>CM042263.1:38214302-38216802 GCA_023566225.1 Romanogobio albipinnatus
ACGTTACTAGCATGTTTTAACACATTACTAACATCATTTAACATTTTGCTAGTATGTTTTAAAATTTTGCAAACATGCTTTAGCTACAATATAGTGCGCACGGCGAAACTGTTTGCAAAATCGAAACAAAACGTTGAAATGCTATGTTTAGCATGTTTGCTAACATGTTTTACATCTCTGCTGTGATGTTTTGATGCATTGCTAGTATGTTTAACATGATGCTAGCATTTTACTAACATGATTTAACACATTGCTAGCATGAACTAGCTTTTTTGCTAACAGTATGTTTTAGCATGTTCTTAGCCTGTTTTAACACATTGCTAGTATGTTTTAAAATTTTGCTAACATGCTTTAGCACATTGCTAGCAACAATATAGTGCGCACGGCGAAACTGTTTATACGATTTGCAAAATCAAAACAAAACGTTGAAATGCCAACTAAACAATTTTTGTAAAGTTTTTCATTAACAAGCGAGACTCTGAGCGATTCTGACCGTTGCGCTCTAACGACACACCCTCATTTGCATACCTAGCATTATTTTGCTAGCATGTTTGTAACATGTTTTGATACACTGCTACCATGAATTAACATGTTATTAGCATGAATTAGCATGTAGCTAGCATGAATTAGAATGTTGTTAACATGAATTAGCAATTTACTAACATGTTTTAACACACTGCTAGTATGAATGCTGCTACCATAATTTAACATGTTACTAGCACGAATGAGCGTGTTGCTAGCATGTTTTAACACTTTGCTAACATGATTAAGTATGTTGCAAACATGTTTTACAGCTCTAATGCAATGTTTGTTTGTATGATTGTATGGATGTTTAACATGATGCTAGCATGTTTTAGCATGTTGCTAATATGCTTTAACACATTGCTAACAATATTTAACATGCTGCTAGAAGGTTTTAACACATTGTTAGGTTGTTTTAAAATGTTGCTAGCCTGCTTTAGTGTGTTGCGAACAACAATATAGTGCACAACAGCGAAACAAAACGTTGAAATGCTATGATGATGCTAGCATGTTTTACATCTCTGCTGTGATGTTTTGCCACATTGCTAGTATATTTAACATGATGCTAGCATGTTTTAGCATTTTGCTAATATGCTTTAACACATTGCTAACATTAATTTGCTTGTTGCTTACATGATTTAACATGTTGCTACTATGTTTTAGCATGTTCTTAGCCTGTTTTAACGCATTGCTAGTATGTTTTAGCATGTTCTTAGCCTGTTTTAACGCATTGCTAGTATGTTTTAGCATGTTCTTAGCCTGTTTTAACGCATTGCTAGTATGTTTTAAAACGTTGCTAGCATTATTTAGCACATTGCCTTCAACAATATAGTGCACACGGCGAAACTGTTTATACGATTTGCAAAATAGAAACAAAACGTTGAAATGCCAACTAAACTATTTTTCGTAAAGTTCATAGTTTTGTTTTTCACTAACAAGCGAGACTCTGAGCGATTCTGACCGTTGCGCTCTATTACGACAACACTCATTTTTATATCTAGCATTATTTAACATTTTACTAGCATGTTTGTAACATGTTTTGATACACTGCTACCATGTATTAACATAGCTAGCTTGTAGCTAGCATGAATTAGAATCTTGTTAGCATGAATTAGTAATTTACTAGCATGTTTTAACGTACTGCTAGTATGTTTTAGAATGTTGCTAGCATGCTTTAGTAACAATATAGTGCACAACAGCGAAACAGTGTTGATACGATTTACAAAATCGAAACAAAACGTTGAAATGCTATGTTTAACATGATGCTAACATGTTTTGCATGTTTTGCTAACAAGTTTTACATCTCTGCTGTGATGTTTTGCTAGTATGTTTAACGATTTGCAAAATAGAAACAAAACGTTGAAATGCCAACTTAACTATTTTTCGTAAAGTTCATAGTTTAGTTTTTCACTAACAACGAGACTGAGCGATTCTGACCGTTGCGCTCTATAACGACACACCCTCATTTGCATACCTAGCATTATTTTGTATTTTGCTAGCATGTTTGTAACATGTTTTAGCACACTGCTAGCATGAATTAGCATGTTGCTAGCATGTTTAAACATATTACTCTACTCAGTAACTCTCATTTGCATATTGTTGGCTTACCAATCAGCATCTCGTACATGATGACGCCCAGGCTCCACCAATCGCAGAGCTTGTTGTATCCGGTCTGCATGAAGACCTCGGGAGCGATGTAGTCTGGCGTTCCCACGGTGGAGAAGGCCTGAAAGAGGCGGAGCAACATAACGCATCACTTCCTGTGTGCCGTGAAAGGGCTAATGAAGCCGCGGTAATCACTGACCAGCTGCCTCCGGTTCCTCTTCCACGTCTCCGCCTTCCTCTTGGAGTTCATATGCTGGAACGCTACAGGAAAAACATTGGAGCACATTTGAATATTCAAATTTGAACATGAATATTAATTATATTCGTATACGACGCATCACTCACTGAGGTCGTTTGATTGGCTGTGGTTCAG
>CM042263.1:38221802-38229302 GCA_023566225.1 Romanogobio albipinnatus
CACTAATATAGTTATCGTTATAGTAATCGTCAGCTGGTGTGAACACTAATATAGTTATCATTATAGTAATCGTCAGCTGGTGTGGACACTAATATAGTTATCGTTATAGTAATCGTCAGCTGGTGTGAACACTAATATAGTTATCATTATAGTTATCATCAGCTGGTGTGAACACTAATATAGTTATCGTTATAGTAATCGTCAGCTGGTGTGAACACTAATATAGTTATCATTATAGTTATCATCAGCTGGTGTGAACACTAATATAGTTATCGTTATAGTTATCGTCAGCTGGTGTGGACACTAATATAGTTATCATTATAGTAATCGTCAGCTGGTGTGGACACTAATATAGTTATCGTTATAGTTATCGTCAGCTGGTGTGGACACTAATATAGTTATCATTATAGTTATCGTCAGCTGGTGTGAACACTAATATAGTTATCGTTATAGTTATCGTCAGCTGGTGTGGACACTAATATAGTTATCGTTATAGTTATCGTCAGCTGGTGTGGACACTAATATAGTTATCGTTATAGTTATCGTCAGCTGGTGTGGACACTAATATAGTTATCGTTATAGTTATCGTCAGCTGGTGTGGACACTAATATAGTTATCGTTATAGTTATCGTCAGCTGGTGTGAACACTAATATAGTTATCATTATAGTAATCGTCAGCTGGTGTGGGCACTAATATAGTTATCGTTATAGTAATCGTCAGCTGGTGTGAACACTAATATAGTTATCGTTATAGTTATCGTCAGCTGGTGTGGACACTAATATAGTTATCGTTATAGTTATCGTCAGCTGGTGTGGACACTAATATAGTTATCGTTATAGTTATCGTCAGCTGGTGTGGACACTAATATAGTTATCGTTATAGTTATCGTCCGCTGGTGTGGACACTAAAATAGTTATCGTTATAGTTATCGTCAGCTGGTGTGGACACTAATATAGTTATCGTTATAGTTATTGTCCGCTGGTGTGAACACTAATATAGTTATCGTTATAGTTATCATCCGCTGGTGTGGACACTAATATAGTTATCGTTATAGTTATCGTCAGCTGGTGTGAACACTACTATAGTTATCGTTATAGTTATTGTCCGCTGGTGTGAACACTAATATAGTTATCGTTATAGTTATCGTCAGCTGGTGTGGACACTAATATAGTTATCGTTATAGTTATCGTCAGCTGGTGTGGACACTAATATAGTTATCGCTATAGTTATCATCAGCTGGTGTGGACACTAATATAGTTATCGTTATAGTTATCATCAGCTGGTGTGAACACTAATATAGTTATCGTTATAGTTATCATCAGCTGGTGTGGACACTAATATAGTTATCGTTATAGTTATCGTCAGCTGGTGTGGACACTAATATAGTTATCGTTATAGTTATCGTCAGCTGGTGTGGACACTAATATAGTTATTGTTATAGTTATCGTCAGCTGGTGTGGACACTAATATAGTTATCGTTATAGTTATCGTCAGCTGGTGTGGACACTAATATAGTTATTGTTATAGTTATCATCAGCTGGTGTGGACACTAATATAGTTATCGTTATAGTTATCGTCAGCTGGTGTGGACACTAATATAGTTATCGTTATAGTTATCGTCAGCTGGTGTGGACACTAATATAGTTATTGTTATAGTTATCGTCAGCTGGTGTGGACACTAATATAGTTATCGCTATAGTTATCATCAGCTGGTGTGAACACTAATATAGTTATCGTTATAGTTATCGTCAGCTGGTGTGGACACTAATATAGTTATTGTTATAGTTATCGTCAGCTGGTGTGGACACTAATATAGTTATCGCTATAGTTATCATCAGCTGGTGTGAACACTAATATAGTTATCGTTATAGTTATCGTCAGCTGGTGTGGACACTAATATAGTTATTGTTATAGTTATCGTCAGCTGGTGTGGACACTAATATAGTTATCGTTATAGTTATCGTCAGCTGGTGTGGACACTAATATAGTTATCGTTATAGTTATCGTCAGCTGGTGTGGACACTAATATAGTTATTGTTATAGTTATCGTCAGCTGGTGTGGACACTAATATAGTTATCGTTATAGTTATCGTCAGCTGGTGTGGACACTAATATAGTTATTGTTATAGTTATCGTCAGCTGGTGTGGACACTAATATAGTTATCGTTATAGTTATCATCAGCTGGTGTGGACACTAATATAGTTATCGTTATAGTTATCGTCAGCTGGTGTGGACACTAATATAGTTATTGTTATAGTTATCGTCAGCTGGTGTGGACACTAATATAGTTATCGTTATAGTTATCGTCAGCTGGTGTGGACACTAATATAGTTATTGTTATAGTTATCATCAGCTGGTGTGGACACTAATATAGTTATCGTTATAGTTATCGTCAGCTGGTGTGGACACTAATATAGTTATCGTTATAGTTATCGTCAGCTGGTGTGGACACTAATATAGTTATTGTTATAGTTATCGTCAGCTGGTGTGGACACTAATATAGTTATCGCTATAGTTATCATCAGCTGGTGTGAACACTAATATAGTTATCGTTATAGTTATCGTCAGCTGGTGTGGACACTAATATAGTTATTGTTATAGTTATCGTCAGCTGGTGTGGACACTAATATAGTTATCGCTATAGTTATCATCAGCTGGTGTGGACACTAATATAGTTATCGTTATAGTTATCGTCAGCTGGTGTGGACACTAATATAGTTATTGTTATAGTTATCGTCAGCTGGTGTGGACACTAATATAGTTATCGTTATAGTTATCGTCAGCTGGTGTGAACACTAATATAGTTATCGTTATAGTAATCGTCAGCTGGTGTGAACACTAATATAGTTATCGTTATAGTTATCGTCAGCTGGTGTGAACACTATTATAGCTATCGTTATAGTTATTGTCCGATGGTGTGGGGGGGGTGTTGGGGTGTGTGTGTGTGTGTGTGTTACCTCTTCATCAGGCAGGCCTTCCTCATCCATCACCTTCTCCAGCTTTTGCTGCCTGTCAACAGAATGTTCTAGATTATGAGACAAGAACCAAACTAGCACACTTCTCATGCTACACTATATTTGTCCAAATGTTTTGTACACAAGAGCAGTGTCCGATCACACCTTTACGCTTTTCATCTAATATTTATTATTTAGGCTTCATTTCAATTAAAAGCATTTTAATAGTTTTGGGTGACGATAGTGTCTCTGTCTCTTGTGTCGAACTCCTAAAGTTATGAAACACTGTGTAAATAAGCAACACAGGAAGAGTGTGTGTCAGTGATGTAGAGTCACGCTCGGCTGGCGGAGCACAACTTCAGATGGTTAACAGAAACACAAGAGCCAGCGCTCTCCAGAGACCACACCATTCCTGAGGCTTCATTATAGATCAGCACATCGGTGTTTTGGAGTCTTATCGTCATATGAGTTAGTGTGTGTGTGTGTGTGTGTGTGTGTGTGTGTGTGTACCTCATCTCGCGCTCCTCGTGTTGGGTTATGAGGTTGCTGTAGAAGTTCTCCAGAGTGACCTTGGCCATGGTCACCCGCTCCTTGGTGTGGTTGCTCATTAACGAGCTGGAGGCGTGGCCTCGGGTCGCCATGGTTACCGAAACCGCCCGGACTGCTGGTCTGGAACCGGTTGGGATGCAGATCTACAGGCGTTTACAAACACAACATGATTTACACGGGCTGGTGACGATACACTGATGATGTACCACATTATAATCAGAGTAGAATCCAAAAAACATGGTACCACAACATTTAAAGGTATAATCATCATTTATTATGAATAATCTGTTGCTCTGGAAAGAACAAATGTGGTCTAAAGCGCAATATAGAGACGTTTAAGAGAGAAAATCAGTTTGAGGAACAATAGTGCAGTTATTATTTCAACAATTATTATGCTAACAAATATACGACCCTTGACCTCAACAGCAGTCGTGCATCTCACGGGTATATCTGTGCCAACATCGTACGAGTCAAAATTATACATTTTTCTTTTATGTTAAAAATCATTAGATATTAAGATCATGATCCATGAAGATAGTTAGTAAATGTCCTCCATGTATCATAATTATTAGTAGTAATGCATTGCTACACTCTAAAAAAAAAGGTTCTATATAGCACCAAAAATGGTTCTTCGTCGTAATCATAGGGGAACCACTTTTGGTGCTATATAGCATCATATCTTAACATGTTCTGTATATGGTAGCGGTGCTATATAGCACCTTAGTCAAAGAACGGCTGAAGAACCTCTGAAGAACCGCTGAAGAACCGCTGAAGCACCAAAATTGGTGCTATATAGCACTAAAAAAGGTTCCCCTATGATTACGAGCCAAGAACCATTTTTGGTGCCATACAGAACCTTTTTTTTTAGAGTGTAAGGACTTCATTTGGACAACTTTAAAGGAGATTTCCTCAATATTTAGATGTTTTTGCACCCTCAGATTTTAGATTTTCAAATATTGTCCTGACACACCACACATCAGTGGAGAGATGAGCTTTCAGATGAAGATGATCTACATCTCAATTTTAAAAATGGACCCTTATGACTGGTTTTGTGGTCCAGAGTCACATGAAGAAAAATAAAATGTTTTCACTTTGAACTTAATACAACTATAAAATGAAGTACAATTACACACAATACTGATTTCTCACAATAAAATAAATACATATAAACAACAATTTTAAACATTTGCGTTTTAACACAAAATGGCGGCGGGCATACCTAAATGATAAGAAATGACGTGAAATATGTGTTTTTATAACGCCATACTTAGAGAAGTTCAGAACTTATAATTATGGAATGCGGGATGAGGGGGGCGTGACCAAACTCGTGACGTCAGCGGCGAGCGTTTCACCAAACACGCCAAACTCAACGGTTAAAAAAAACTAATAAAGCGATGAAAAGCTGCATATACCTGATATAAAGTTCCTCAGAGTTTCTCTTTGGCTGTTGTAGGGCGATATTTCCCTCGGCACTTTGTCTCTTGGCAAACAGACATGAAGCGACTCCCAAAATAAAGATAAAAAAACGGGAAAAAGTACGAGTTTTATAGACACGCGGAACGAAACCGGAGCGGATTAACGCGTGAATAAAACAATAAAACTTCACATTAAACTTCTGTGTTTGTCAGAGTGATGTGATGATTTCAGCAGAAAGAGATGAGAAGAAATGAAATGACACGCTCCTCCCCTGAAGAAAGAAAGAAAGAAAGAAAGAGAGAGAGAGAGAGAGAGAGAGAGAGAGAGAGAGAGAGAGAGAGAGAGAGAGAGAGAGAGAAGGGGGGAGAGAGAGAGAGAGAGAGAGAGAGAGAGAGAGAGAGAGGGATGAGACAGTTTTTCCCTCATAGCTTTTAACACTCGCTGTATATCCACATTTCATTTTAAAGACGCAGTAAATATAAAAGATATTATTGTTTATGTATTTTTTTGTTTTTGAAATTGAAATGCATTATCAAAATCCATCATTATTGTTGCAAATCAATACTTTTGAAACAAATGAATTAATAAACCATAAATGTCGCAAGTGTAAGTTTCCATGAAAGATCGGCGAACTTCCAAAAGTAGTTTAAATGTATGCTAATACTTTATTGTACATTGTTATTAGCATACATGCAACTATAACCTCCTCAACCAAACCCTAGCCCAATAGTAAGTACATGTAGTACACTAATATTACCCAGTACTTAAATATATATATAATTAATGACAGTTTAAGCTATTTTTTATTCGCGCGATTCTTCTTCTCCTGCGCTTGGCAGCGCCTCTACGACGCTCTAGAATCACCTCTGCGCCTGCGTGCACAGTTCCTCGCATCTACGACACTCTTGACGCAACCGTGTTGAGCCGCGGCGGAAGTGACCGGCGGCGTTTCGCTAGCAGTTCGCGCTAACCGGACCGGGACCGGCGGAACCGACAGCCGACTCGAAACATCAGGATCCCACCGGGGCGGAACTGGGACAGATCGTGCGTTTCACCGAATCTGGAGTTTATTTGGAGTTAGTGGGTGAGTTATGCGACTGGAAGGTTAAAAGATCGAATAAACACCGAACCGGACCGGGACTCGAACCCTGCTTAACCGTGTACACCGGCCCCGAGACCCCTGACACACACACACACACCTGCCATATATCAGCGATCTGACCCGGTACACCCGAACAGGGTAAACATCAACTGTTACATAATAATGACCCTAATTAACATCTCATAAATATTCATTAATATTATTCAGGCTTCAGTAGCACGACAACCCTTTAAAAAACTACAGTGATGGAATCAGAGCGTAATATTAAAGTTATTTACAAGAATGCCATGGTATTTATTCACGTGTTGTTATAGTCAGTTAATGTGAGTTAAAGCTGTGCGGTTGGTTAATTAGTTCTTGCTAGTGTGTGTGTGTATGGATTTGTCTGTAATTATTCATGAGTACCCTGGTAAACTCTTAAAGGCACAATATGTAAGTTTTGTTTTATTAAAATATCCAAAAGCCATTAGATCAGTGTTATATATTGTGTTGCCTTGTGTACTTTATCTCAAATGTTTCCAAGGATGTCTAAATCCAGTGATTTTAACCCTAGATGTCCATAATAAAGGCTCAATGTCTTACGGCGGAGTCTCTAACGTCATCAGCGGCGGCCATCTTGTCACAGGCAGGGGCGAGTGATCTGAACACAAATACTCTCATCTCGCTGAAATCTGGACGGATTTACAAACGGTTTGGTTTCTTACAAACGTTATTAACGTGGCTATAATTATGGATCATGGGCGTCGGAACCATTGTTTGTGGGCGGGACAAGACCCACACACTTTTTACGATCAATGATATTGGACCCACTCACTTTTATCGTCTCTAACATTCTGTTTACCTACCCCTAATCGATAAACACTTATTATTAAACACATGTTAGACGCTTTATTTCCACTTTTCTAATATTTTCGTAATTTTTATTGAAAATAAATGCCTTTCCGATCTGATGTGTGATGGGAAAAGGGAGAAGATTGAACTCGGTGAAAGGCGGATTCGAACCGCGGGTCGACTTGTGTCAAAACTAGATGCCGTACGTCTTACCGTACACTACTGCCACTCTCAATGATACGGCGATTCCTGTAATTTTGTCTTTCCGAACTATTCGCTTAGCAAGCACAGCGGTATAATTGTGCTTATTGGCATCTACTCCAGTAAAAAAAATTCTGAGGACCCACCCACATTTTTTTTGCTTCCGACGCCCATGTTCTGGATGCTTGAACAAATTATGAATAATTTTTCATAAGTATGCAGTGTCATAACTACATCTCTGACGTTTATAACAAACCAAACAGTTTGAAAATCGGTCGAAAATTGAGCAAGTTATGGTTATTTAAAAAGTGCAAGCACCATTAAAACACAATGAGTGAGCGAGCTGACTGTGACAAGATGGCCGCCAGGTGCGGACGCAGACCAAGCGGACGAGACATCTAGCCTTTATTATGGATATCTATGATTTTAACGGCCCGTGTGTGTG
>CM042263.1:38236802-38256802 GCA_023566225.1 Romanogobio albipinnatus
GTGTGGAGGAGTGGGCCAAAATCCCTCCTGCAGTGCAAACCTGCTGAACAACTACAGGAAACCTTTGACCTCTGTAATCGCAAACAAAGGCTGATGTACCAAATATTAACACTAATTTTCTCAGGCGTTCAAATATTTATTTGCAGCTGTATCATACAAATAAATAGTTACAAAAAATCATATATTGTGATTTATGAATTTTGTTTTTTTAGATTATGTCTCTCACAGTGGACATGCACCTACGATGACAATTTCAGACCCTCCATGATTTCTAAGTGGGAGAACTTGCAAAATAGCAGGTGTTCAAATACTTATTTTCCTCACTGTATATATATTATAAAAGAATATATGAATAATTACATAATGTAAATTATAATATGTATATAAATGTTTAATGTATTTAATAGAATAAATATATTAATAATAAATTACATAATGTAAAGTATAATGTATGTACATAAATTCTATATAAAATGTGTAAATGATATGTATATAATATGAAAGAATATATGAATAATTACATAATGTAAATTAACATTAAAAACTCAAACGTATATATTATTATTATGATTTATTTAAGCGTTTGAATTGAACAGTTTCTCATTCTCTTGCATTCAACAGATTCCCGTCATAAACATCCAAATGAAAATAATTCCAGCACTTTGCACGTTTATGGGGGCGGTGTTCTCCTGCACCAGTTACTTCCGCGTCATATTTACAGGCGGCGTGGGGAAGAACGGCTCCACGATAGCGGTGCGTACCTGAGCTTATACTATACGACTCGCCCATTATATGACGTGTGTTGTCACTTCATCAGTGTGTGTGTGTGTGTGTTTCAGGGTACGAGTGTTCTGTCTCCCGTCCTGCACATCGGCTCCGTTATCGTCCTCGCCATGATGATTTATAAAAAATCGGCCGTCCGGCTCTTCGAGAAGCATCCGTGTCTGTACATTCTGGCCTTCGGCTTCGTATCGGCCAAGATCACCAATAAACTAGTGGTGAGTGGAAGACGCTTCATCTCGTGTTATTGTACTTTGACCTTTAACCCTGGCTCCCGCAGGTGGCTCACATGACCAAGAGTGAGATGCATCTTTACGACGTGGCGTTTCTGGGCCCCGGCCTGCTGTTTCTCGATCAGTACTTCAACAGTTTCATCGACGAGTACCTGGTGTTGTGGATTTCCCTGGTAAGATCACGTGATCTCGCCCGCGGGCCGGAGTCGCCCGTCACGTCTTGTAACCGCGCTTTACTGTGTTTGTCCGTCAGGTTCTGTCTCTCCTCGACCTGGTGCGCTACTGCGTGAGCGTCTGCAACGAGATCGCGTCTCACCTGCGCATCTGCGTCTTCAGAATCAAGCCGCAGTCGGCCGGCGACTGACCTCCGACCCCCAGCTCATCTTCCTCCTGCACTTTCATCCTCGTCTGAGACGTATTTAAACCGTTCAATCACCAGTGAATGAACGAACGAATAAACCAACTTCACCAAGTCACTTTTTCTTTAGATGGTTATTTTAACAAGATCTAGATTACCCATGATGCATCAGTCCGTATTATAATTTTAATGCTGCGTTTAAAGCGTCAGATCAATGATGATTTCGTCGCTGCTAACGGTTCACGTACCGCTGCACTCCAACTCAAGCTCTTTTAGGATTGCTTCAGGTCATCGCTGCGTTTAGATGTTTCTCCGAAAGACGTCTGTTCAGTTTTAGATTCAAACTTTGATCGTTGTGTCTCACGCTGTGCCTGCTGGGTGAATCGCACAACCGCTTCCTCCTCAGTGTTTCACCCTAAAACTCAAAGAAAAACAGAAGAAATTATATTGTGTTAAACATTTTAACATCCCATTACTGTAATACAGTAATACAAGCATCCTATATGGGAAAATATTAGTCAGTATAAATTATTATTTATCATTGTGTACTTAAAAATGTACAATTGAAATAAAACGTACCAGGGTTTGCAGTAGAATTAAGCTTAAATGTTAGCTATGTCAGTCCTAGTAAATACGCTTCTTTTCTTCAAATCTAATTTCTTATTTATTTCTTTTGATTTATGGCTAAAAATATGACGGACATGGTGAGATTCACCCTGTTTTTACTTTGCTTCACTCTGCTTTAAGAATCGGTTTGCGGACTTCCGTGGCGTCGTCAACCTCCTGAATAATTCACTTTTGTTGAATTTCTTGCATCTTGAATACTGAATCTTGAATACTGATGATGTTTAAACCCAAAGTATGTAACAGTCATGTGAGATTATGATCTGTCAATCACTGCTGATTAGTGTTGATTTTTAATTTGGCGTATTTCACACATACGTGAACAGTTGCCTTAAATATTGAGAATTGGGAACGTTTTAAACTTTTGCATGTTGTTTTCCTGGAGTCTAAACGTCCCTCTCAGGCCAATAATATGAATCAAAATAAAGAAACGGAACGATAAATCGCAGTTTGTAGAAACAGCTCGACGCTGCCGCACAGAAAACAAAAGTTGACTTTTTGCGAAATGTCCCGAGTTTGTGCAATTGATGTTATTAATGATCAGATGTTATTAGCGAAGGAATTTATCTCGTTTTACTGCTTTCGTCTGCTGTTATTCCTTTGGTTGTCTTGGTTCACACACTTCAATCATAAGCTTTGATTCTGTCGCTGGTTGCCAAATCCTTTCTGGGAGTTTTTCACTTGGGACAACAGATTTAAGCGCTCATTAAATCTTGCAGAAGGAAACGTCCAATGTTATTTTTGTTAGTTTGTTTCTCTGATGACATACTCATCCAGTCAGTATTTTCGGTGATGTAAACCGCCTGTTTCAGACTCCTAACAAACTGTTGATTTGATTGTAACATTGCTCTGATTTTTGAATAAAAGCTCCTGTAAAATAAAGATTGCTATATTTATGATAACTGGTGTTTTTTTGTTTTTAAGTACTTCAGCGAAAGTTCGCTTACCCAATTTGCAAAAGTACAGCTGGAATGGGACAGTATCTTTGGAGAAAATGAATATCAACTGTTTATATCGAGGATGAATATTGTAAATTCACATAAAAAGTTCACAATTTTGATATTTAAATCTCATAATTATAACTTTTTAAGAACTAATATCTACGTTTCTTGGCATGTCATAATTATAATTGACAAAAGCGTTTTTTTTTCCCCCCGTTTGGCTGAAATGGGCTTCCGTAAATAATACCACAGTACTTAATGTTGGTAAAATACGCCTCTGTGTTTTCCCTCTATGTGTTTTTACAACATATGCCGATAAATAAATGCAAATAGGGAGGTTTTTATTAAAAAATCTCAACTTGTGTACGCAATATTTGGCCAAAATCGCAATATTATTGTGCTGAGGAGGATTTTTCCCGCGCTGGCGACCCGCCAAGATGCTTCACATCCGGGTTCTCCGCGCGGGTCTCGTGAGAGTGCGCGAGACACTAACGGAAGGAAAACAACAGGAACGAAATGAATTCTGACCATTAAACGAATAAACAGGAAAGAGAAACATTAAAATAATGAAATATTACCGTTAACAAAAATATAAAGTGTTTCAGAGGGGATTTAAAATGTTTTGTTCGGACTGAGGGATGATCGCGTCTGTTTGATTGACAGGTAAAGCTGTTCCTCACTGACACTTCATGGCATTAAATCATAATTATGACATTTAAATCAGATTGTTTTTATACTTAATGCAGTTTTAAACGAGACATTAGCAGTAATACAGTAGCCAGAAAAAGGTCACTTTCTTTATCTTTAAATAGAAAGTGAAACCAAAGAAATCTGTAACATTTGCTTTACATTTGAATGAACTTTTCGTTTATTAAAATCTCTCTCTCAAAAAAGAAAAACATTGAAAGATTTTAGCACCATTAAAATTAAATATCAATACCATATTCATAATGGGGTTGCCATGATCAAATGTCAGTGAAGTAAACAAAAATAAATGTTTATAACAAATACATTTCCTCAAGTTTTAGTGTGTGGATTGTTTTATGTAACATGTATGTGCTCACCGCAGAAGTGAAAAGCAGAAACTCGCCCAGAATACCCATGATGCTCTCTGCTGGAGCGAGAAGAGGAACCGGCCGGTTGTAATAATACGAGGCGTGTGTTGCAGGAAGGCCCTCGGACATGTGGTGGTTCCAGGAGGGCTTGTGCGCCCTGCCTGTGGTGCTGGTCATCTGGACCTCCGCCACCTTCATCTTCGCTTACATCACGGCCGTCATACTGAGACACGTGGACCCGCTGGTCCCCTACATCAGGTGAGCCGACGAGACGCTTCATCACGTGACAGTGCGACCTTCGACCTCTGAACATGTTTTGTGTTGCGCTTGCAGTGACACCGGGACCGTCGCGCCGGAGAGATGCGTGTTTGGACTCATGCTCAATGTGTCGGCCTTCTTAGGTACGGAAAGCGCGATGAACTCTGACCTCACAGTGTTTCAGTGATGTAATGTTGCGTGTTCTCCTGCAGGTGTCGCTACGATGTACGTGCGCTATAAGCAGCTTCAGGCCCTCGCGGACGTTGACGACGCTCGTCTGAAGCGCATCAATCGGCTGGGGCTCGTTCTGGGCTGCGGCAGCTCCTTCGGGATGTGCGTCGTCGCAAACTTCCAGGTACGTACATTCGCTTCGAACCGTCACAAACGTTCGCCGTTTCGATTTAGCGAAATGGTGCACGAATCGAATTGGATGGCCGGTTTTATTGCCAGTCGCATTGACGGCATGCGAATGTGTGTGTCGTCCGAGCTAATTTAATTTAATTAATTCAAATGTTTATCGCACTAATTTTCCCAGAAAACCACTCTGTTCTCGATGCATCTGGTGGGCGCCGTGCTGACGTTCGGCGTGGGCGCGCTCTACATCTTCGTCCAGACGCTGCTGTCCTACCTCATGCAGCCGCACGTCCACAGCAAAACCATGTTCTGGACGCGGCTGAGCGTCGGCGCCTGGACGTTGGCGAGCATCATCAGCAGTATCCTTCACCCGCTGCATGCTGGGAAATGTAGCGTTTAGCGGTGAATGTGGTTGGTTCCATAGATATCCATAATAAAGGCTAGATGTCTCGTCCGCTTGGTCTGCGTCCGCACACCTGGCGGCCATCTTGTCACAGTCAGCTCGCTCACTCATTGTGTTTTAATGGTGCTTGCACTTTTTAAATAACCATAACTTGCTCAATTTTCGACCGATTTTCAAACTGTTTGGTTTGTTATAAACGTCAGAGATGTAGTTATGACACTGCATACTTATGAAAAATTATTCATAATTTGTTCAAGCATCCAGAATTATAGCCATGTTAATAACGTTTGTAAGAAGCCAAACCGTTTGTAAATCCGTCCAGATTTCAGCGAGATGAGAGTATTTGTGATCAGATCACTCGCCCCTGCCTGTGACAAGATGGCCGCCGCTGATGACGTTAGAGACTCCGCCGTAATGGTGCGTTCACACCGGACGCGATTCGCACGAGTGATTTACATGTTAAGTCAATGCAGAGACGCGTAAAGGCATTCTGCGGCGCGATTCGTGCGAATTGAGCGCTTTGAACGCGCGAATCGCTCAAGTTGAAAAATCTGAACTTTGGCGGATATTTCACGCCGCGTTAACCAATCACGAGCTTGCTCTAGTAGTGACGCATTTACAAGCGGAGGCAGAAATCCCAACAACAATGGAGGACAAGATAATCGTGGCCGTATGTGGAGACCCGGAGCTGTGATACATCATCCTATCACTACAGGAACAGGAATAAAAGGATCTTGCTTGGAAGAAAGTGAGTGAGGAGGTCGGACAGTCAGCTACCCTCTCAACAAAATCTATGTCAGCCATTTCTCAAAGAGACTGGAGCAGAAAAAAAGAGCCAGAGCAGCGGCAAATGTGAGAAGGACTAGCCGAGGAAAGGCGGGTCTCTCCGGGTAAACGAGCGCGGAATGTCACTGATCGCCTGGATCTCACAACTCCGAAAACGCCAGATAAAATGCTCAAATAGGCTCTTTTTATAAATTAACCACAGATTTGAGCTTTAAACAACTATATTATCGCCTGAAAAAGTCTTTAAACTACGTTTTGTCACACATTAATAGTAGTATTTTTACAAAAAAGACGTCAAGTGACCGAGACGAGCTGGCTCATATAGGCTCATGTAGAAGCCCCTCCCATGACGCGAATTGTTGTGTAGTTGTCACGCACGAATTTCACGCGATCATGTGAATTATTTGCGAGAATCGCGTCCGGTGTGAACGCCACATAAGACATCGAGCCTTTATTCTCTAGGGTTGGTTCCTTGACTCGGTCAGTGTTCGTGTCGTCCGTGATCATGTACAGCACTCTGCCCGGAGTCGAGGTCAACAAGAAGCTCCACTGGACGCCCGGAGAACCCGTGAGTCAAACCTCCCGCCGCAGCGTTACCGTGTGTGTGTTGCGCGTCTCTGACGGCCATGTTTTTCAGGGGTTCACGCCGCACATCATCAGCACCATTTCTGAGTGGTCTCTGGCGCTGTCCTTCGTCAGCTTCTTCCTCACCTACATACGAGACTTCAAGGTAAGCATCTCGCCTCAGACGCTGTTGACCTGTCGCGTGCGCCTCAGACGTGTGTGTCTCTCCGCAGAAGATCAATCTCCGGGCCGAGGCGCAGCTGCAGAGCAACCACCTGTACGACTCGCATCATCAGCGGCCCGGTCACTCAGAGACGTCCCCGCTGCTCGCCGGCAGCATCTGATCCCGTCAGGGCCACTGTGACACTCCACACCCGCTCAAACTCCATACTAACGTTTACACAACCGTCTGCTTCAGTGATTTTAACGCTGGTCTTTTACACTCTTATTGTCTGTTCTGGAATTGTTCATTTTTATACCACTGTAAAATGCTTTCATTAAAACTAGCGTCAGCGTCAATTTTATGCAGAAGAATTTCTGGCTCATTTCACACAAAACAATGAAATAAGATGAATCCATAAATTACGCCATTTTAATTTCATGAAATATTTTTTATAATAGAAATAATCATTATGGAAGCTTGTTCCCGCCACAGAATAAAACATTTTAAAAGATAATTCTGACTTTAATATCACGCAATTCTGACTTTAACTATAATTCGAATTTTTTCACAATTGCGAGTTTCACACAATTCTGACTTTATAACTATAATTTAAAAAAAATTGCAATTGCGAGTTAATATCACGCAATTCTGACTAACTATAATTAGAATTTTTTCACAATTGCAAGTTTATCACACAATTCTGACTATAATTTAAAAAAAATTGCAATTCTGACAAACTATAATTAAAAGTTTTTGCAATTGCGAGTTATCACGCAATTCTGACTTTATAACTATAATTATAATTTTCTCTTAATTGCGAATTATCACGCAACTCTGACTAACTATAATTTAAAAAAATTTCAATTGCGAGTTAATCACGTAATTCTGACTTTATAACTATAATTTTAAAAAAAATTGCAATTCTGACTAACTATAATTAAAACAAATTTGCAATTGCGAGTTATCACGCATTTCTGAATTTATAACTATAATTATAATTTTTTCGCAATTGCAAATTAATATTACGCAATTCTGACTTTATAACTATAATTCTTAATTGCGAATTATCACGCAATTCTGACTTTAACTCGCAATTCTGATTTTCTCGCAACGGCAAATTAATATCACGCAATTGAGTTCATATTATGTCATTTTGACTAACTCGCAATTCTGACTTTCTCGCAATTGCAAATTAATATCATGCAATTATGACTGAAAATTAAGACTTTTTCACAATTGAGTTCATGTCATGTAATTATGACAATAAGTCGCAATTGCGAATTAATATCACTTGCAATTCTGACTTTATAACTATAAAAAAAATTGCAATTCTGACTAACTATAATTTTAAAAAATTAGCAATTGCGAGTTATTACGCAATTCTGACTATAACTATAATCATTTTTTCGCAATTGCAAATTAATATTACGCAATTCTGACTTTATAACTATAATTATAATTTTCTCTTAATTGCGAATTATCACGCAATTCTGACTTTATAACTCGCAATTCTAATTTTCTCGCAAATGAATATCACGCAATTATGACTGAAAATTAAGACTTTTCACAATTGAGTTCATGTCATGTAATTATGACAATAAGTCGCAATTGCGAATTAATATCACTTGATATCGCAATTGAAAGAAAAAATGTCAGAATGTAAGATAAAGTCACAATTCGCTTGATTTTGTTATTGCGTGCAGAAACGAGCTCCCGTACATCATTGACTATATTAACCAGAATCAGCCAGACGTGAGTTAATCAGGGTTCATGTGTTTAATTAGAGAAAGCATCTGTCAGTTCACTTTAGATTTTATTACATTAAAACAAAACACAAATAAAGAGCATTAAATACTGAGCACTGATGGTCTGAAGTACGAGTTACACCACCACACCTCGCACCCCTCCCATCTTCATCCTCTCCTTCTTCATCCTCTCGTGATGCTCTGACACCTTCCGCTGGAAGAACCCTACAGAGGGAACACAGCGCTTGTGTTATCAGTTCTCTGTGGTTTTTAACAACAGCCTTTCTGGAAGTAAAGCGAGCGCTTGAAGCACTACAGCAGCTCATTTACCCCCTCGGGATGTGATGTCACAGCCAGGCGTTTACCTCTGAGCCGTTCTCTTCAGGGGTTATAGTGAGTTTGATATATTTGGTTTCCAGAACATTCATTATTTCAGCTCAGGTTTGTGTTTTCACTGTTGTACGGCAGGGGGCGCTATCACATTCACATTCAAGTGTAAAAGAAGAAGCATGCATGAGCTACAAATGATGGGTTGTTTGGGTCGAATATGGACAAACCCAACCGTTGGGTTAAACATGTAATTTATGAATCTAACCCAACGGTTGGATTGGTCTAGCCTGATTCTAGATTCTAGTCAGAATATGAGTCTGATCTGCTCCATTGGGCTGTGATTATGGGCTGTTTCAACCCAACCAGGACAGAAAATGCCTCTGCGCTCAATTGGACAGACCTACAGCCAATCAGAGCACTGGAGTAAGAGACGCATGTCCACAGAACTCAACTGCAACTCAACTGAAGAAGAAGAGCACTGACCAACACCATCATCATTTCTGAGAGAGATAGTGAAGGTGAACGCATATACACACAAGCTCTCCTAAACCAGTTCAACCCAAGCGCTCTTTGGTGACATCACTGTTGATCATCTGTCCATCATCGTATAAAGCCCGCCCCTGATGATCTGATTGGTCCTGGTTCCAGCAACGGATCGAGTGCAGACCCAACTTCCCCACCTCAAATGTTGTGGGCGGGGCTAAGTTCGGATATTTGACCCAAATTTGGGTTGAAACAACCCAGCATCTTTTAGAGTGTAGAAGCAAGCATTTAAAAGCAGAGGGCGTGTTATTTCTGTTGATATATGACGTGTTCAGACATTCATACAACTAAATATTCTGGGACATTTTTGTGAAAATTATCAAAATGGCTGCCAACTTTTTTTTTAAAATGCTGCCGTGGAAGGAGTTAACTTAATTTGTGGGAGAAAACTACATTACCCATGATGCCGTGCAGAAAACCCACCAATAAGAGAATCGAAACATACAAAATCTATTTGGCTCCGCCCACTCCCATGAACTGCAAATTAGTAAAGTCGATCTCCTTACACTCTCAAAATATTTGAATATATATGCATATTTTGCAATAAACTTAAATATATATATATAAAAAAATGAGCAGTTTTATATTTCTCTATTGTGTTTAGTTTGGTTTCACTGATCGCAGTGCTTCATGGGATTGTAGTTTTCCCTCACTAAATATTCATGTGTCCTCGCAGCTGATTTACCCAAGACTTTATTAACCCTCTGGGGCTCTTCGGTCATTTCTGACCCCAATTTATTTAAATAAAAAATTTTAAAAATTGTAGCTTCATTGGAATGGTCCGAAACTTGGTGACTTTATTGGTACTTTGAATATGAACACCCCAAAAAATTGGGGACAGGATTTGAAAAGTCTAAGTGGTCGTAAAATTAAAAAAAAGAGTCCGGCACTCAGGACCTTCGGGTCAAAAATGACCCCCTATAGGAAATGAATGGCAAAAAATATGAAAATAGAGTTTTTTTGTGCGTACAATCTACAAATCAGGCAGGATGCAGAAAAAAAGGACTCAACAGTGAAGGGGTGAATCTCTAAAACATCAAGAGTGCAAAACAGACACAAACACACACACACACACACACACTTACACAGACAAAAACACACACACAAATGAATGCGTGCCATTCCAAAAGCTAATTGTGTGTGTGTGTGTGTGTGTGTGTGTGTGTGTTTTTGTCTGTTTTGCACTCTTGATGTTTTAGAGATTCCCCCCTTCACTGCTGAGTCCTTTTTTTCTGCATCCTGGCTGATTTGTAGATTGTACGCACAAAAAAAACTCTGTATTTTCATATTTTTGCCAATTTCCCATTCATTTCCTATGGGGGTCATTTTTGACCCGAAGGTCCTGAGTGTGACCCATAAATGAAGAACCCCAGAGGGTTAAATCCGTATGGGGATAAAGAAGTGGGCAAGCCAGAACTCAGAGTGCACGACTTCAGTGAAATGACTGGGAATGATTATGCATTAGAAGTCAAACGATTGATTTTGCATTAATAAAAGCCCCCATAAGAACCCAAAGACTAGATCATAAGGGCCTGTTTTGGTTGCGGAGTGGACCTTCGAGAGGTGAGGACGGTGTGTGTACCGTTCGGGTTGGGCTGCATTTCCTCTTCCTGTATGAAGAGGTCGAACATCTGCGTCTGGATGAAGAGCTTGACGAAGCTCAGGTGCGATCGGTGCTCCACGGCCTTCAGGAAGCTCTTCTTCTGGAACCGGTGGCCGCTCCCGCAGCGCTGGACGTGCCGGGAGAAGTGGCCCACGCTCTTGATGAAGACGGACAGGAAGGCCTGCGACACCAGCCGGTTCAGCTCGTCCGTGGCTGCGGAACACAACAACAGGAAGTTGAGCGGGACTCTGACAGGAAGCGGCTGCAGCTACTGTACGACTGAACTCACAGGCGTGGGGTGTGCGCGCGGACAGGCTCGTCAGAAGCTCCGCCCTCAGTTTAGCGGGCAGGAGGGACTCCTCATCACCAATCTGAAATCAAACAGCCGTTACTGTCTCTAGGGCGTTGCTATGGGGTTGCTAGGGTGCTAGTACTGTCAACATAACATAAATCACAACAACTGTCATACTAGTCACTATAATCAGACCTTATCAAGCCAAAGAGAATAAGAACGCCTCTAGACCTACCATGGTTGCTAGGGCGTTGCTATACAGTGGGTTATGCACGCTACAGTTACTAGAGTACTTTTAACACGTTGCTATGTGGTTGCTAGGCTGTTCTGGCTTGTTGCCATGGTGTGGCCATTAAATTGTTGTGAGCGGTTGTTAGTGTACCGTTATCATGGTTGCTAGGGTATTGCTATACTGTGGATAATGCGTTCTACAGTTGCTAGAGGGTTTTTAACACGTTGCTATGTGGTTGCTAGGTTGTTCTGTGTTGTTGTCAGGGTGGGGGTATTAAGTTGTTGTGATTGGTTGTTGGTGTACTGCTATCATGGTTGCTAGGGCGTTGCTATACAGTGGATAATGCGCGCTACAGTTGCTAGCGTGTTTTTAACACGTTGCTATGTGGTTGCTAGGCTGTTCTGTGTTGTTGCCATGGTGTGGCCATTAAATTGTTGTGAGCGGTTGTTAGTGTACCGTTATCATGGTTGCTAGGGTATTGCTATACTGTGGATAATGCGTTCTACAGTTGCTAGAGGGTTTTTAACACGTTGCTATGTGGTTGCTAGGTTGTTCTGTGTTGTTGTCAGGGTGGGGGTATTAAGTTGTTGTGATTGGTTGTTGGTGTACTGCTATCATGGTTGCTAGGGCGTTGCTATACAGTGGATAATGCGCGCTACAGTTAATAGCGTGTTTTTAACACGTTGCTATGTGGTTGCTAGGTTGTTCTGTGTTGTTGCCAGGGTGGGGGTATTAAATTGTTGTGAGTAGTTGTTAGTGTACTGATATCATGGTTGCTAGGGCGTTGCTATACTGTGGATAATGCGTGCTACAGTTGCTAGCGTGTTTTTAAACACGTTGCTATGTGGTTGCTAGGTTGTTCTGTGTTGTTGCCAGGGTGGGGGTATTAAATTGTTGTGAGTAGTTGTTAGTGTACCGATATCATGGTTGCTAGGGTGTTGCTATACTATGGATAATGCGTGCTACAGTTGCTAGCGTGTTTTTAAACACGTTGCTATGTGGTTGCTAGGTTGTTCTGTGTTGTTGCCAGGGTGGGGGTATTAAATTGTTGTGAGTAGTTGTTAGTGTACTGATATCATGGTTGCTAGGGCGTTGCTATACTGTGGATAATGTGTGCTACAGTTGCTAGCGTGTTTTTAACACGTTGCTATGTGGTTGCTAGGTTGTTCTGTATTGTTGCCAGGGTGGGGGTATTAAATTGTTGTCAGTAGTTGTTAGTGTACCGATATCATGGTTGCTTGGGCGTTCTGGGTGGTGTATAGGGTATTGTTGGATGGTTGCTTAGTTGTTTTAATACGTTTTTAGCTCACTGCTGTTCGGTTGCTAGGATGTTATGGATGGTCACTGAGTTTGGTATGCTGACCTGGCTGGTTGCCAGAGTGTTGCTATGCAGTTACTTAGATGTTCTGATTGGTTGCTTGGGTGACTGGAACAACAAACAAACAGCGCCTCAGCAAACACAGTAATGAGACTCATGTGAAACTTCATGAGAATAAATTAAATCAGAGTGACTGAGTGTGTGTGTGTGTGTGTGTGTGTGTGTGTGTGTGTGTGTGTGTGTGTGTGTGTGTGTGTGTGTGTGTGTGTGCGTGTGTGTGTGTGTGTGTGTGCGTGTGTGTGTGTGTGTGTGTGCGTGTGTGTGTGTGACTCACTCTTCTGATGAATCTAGTTTCTGCTCCATCCGACAGATCAACAATCATCAGCTGAGAAACACAAGCCGAGAATCATCAACATGAACAAAGGTTTGATCACACACACACACACACACGCTGATGATGAGGAATAATCTCGGGGACTGACGTCGCTGTGGTCCGTCAGCATTCCCAGCATGCTCTTCTGCACTCCCAGCAGGTATGGCGTCGGGGCCTCGCACACGTCGATGAGAACGCTGGGAACGGTGGATATGAACGTGTGCTGCCACACGAACGGGTACAGGAGAGCAGCTACAGCGTGAAGAGCCTGCGACAGAGTGCTACACACACACACACACACACTCACATTAACGCAGTGGGCGGCCACTAATGCACTCTATAAAGTGATACAGCGGCCGCTGAGCTGTGATTGGCTGTGAGGTCACCTGAGCTCCTCTGAGATGAAGATGATTCGCCGCTCCATCACAGCGGCGCTGAACACCAGCAGCAGCTCCTCGTCCGCCAGGCAGCGCAAGAGCGAGCCCAAGTCCACGTGTTCCAGCCAGGAGTCGGCGGGCCGCGTCAGACTGATGATCTGAGATCAGATCCAGTGTTATCCATACCGCAGTACAGACAGTGTGTGTGTGTGTGTGTGTACCTCTGTTCCCGCCCCCGGGATGAAGCTGCTGATCCGGACAGTGCTCCCGGGCGCTGGCAGTGGCGCCTCCCGCAGGCTCTGCATGAACGGATAGATCATGGCTTTGGAGATCTGCCTGCGCTTCTCCACCTCGTCAAAGATCTGAAACACACCCTGATGAGCGCCTGACCTGAGGAGTGTGTGCGTGTGTGTGTGTGTGTGTGTGTTGCTTCACCTTTGAGAAGAGTCCGAAACACGCCACACGGCTGATGATACAGTACGCCTCAGGAACACGAGCGCCGCTGCCGCCCGGCTAAAGGGACACACTCCTCAATATCTCACAAACATGATGGAAGATTCATATTAGACATGAAAACACTGATTACCAGCAGCCTCCGGCAATAACCGTTCCTCCTGCTGCCATCCACTTCAGTCAGAACGAACGAGAACGTTTCGCTGCGGACAATCAGAGAGTCACTCACTCAGAGAGTCACTCACTCAGAGAGTCACTCACTCAGAGAGTCACTCACTCAGAGAGTCACTCACTCAGAGAGTCAGTCACTCAGAGAGTCAGTCACTCAGAGAGTCACTCACTCAGAGAGTCACTCACTCAGAGAGTCACTCACTCAGAGAGTCACTCACTCAGAGAGTCACTCACTCAGAGAGTCACTCACTCAGAGAGTCACTCACTCAGAGAGTCACTCACTCAGAGTCATTCACTCAGAGAGTCACTCACTCAGAGAGTCACTCACTCAGAGAGTCACTCACTCAGAGAGTCAGTCACTCAGAGAGTCAGTCACTCAGAGAGTCAGTCACTCAGAGAGTCAGTCACTCAGAGAGTCAGTCACTCAGAGAGTCAGTCACTCAGAGAGTCAGTCACTCAGAGAGTCACTCACTCAGAGAGTCAGTCACTCAGAGAGTCAGTCACTCAGAGAGTCAGTCACTCAGAGAGTCACTCACTCAGAGAGTCACTCACTCAGAGAGTCACTCACTCAGAGAGTCACTCACTCAGAGAGTCACTCACTCAGAGAGTCAGTCACTCAGAGAGTCAGTCACTCAGAGAGTCACTCACTCAGAGAGTCACTCACTCAGAGAGTCACTCACTCAGAGAGTCAGTCAGAGAGTCACTCACTCAGAGAGTCACTCACTCAGAGAGTCACTCAGAGAGTCAGTCACTCAGAGAGTCAGTCACTCAGAGAGTCACTCACTCAGAGAGTCACTCACTCAGAGAGTCAGTCACTCAGAGAGTCAGTCACTCAGAGAGTCACTCACTCAGAGAGTCACTCACTCAGAGAGTCACTCACTCAGAGAGTCACTCACTCAGAGAGTCACTCACTCAGAGAGTCACTCACTCAGAGAGTCACTCACTCAGAGTCACTCACTCAGAGTCACTCACTCAGAGAGTCAGTCACTCAGAGAGTCAGTCACTCAGAGAGTCAGTCACTCAGAGAGTCAGTCACTCAGAGAGTCAGTCACTCAGAGAGTCAGTCACTCAGAGAGTCACTCACTCAGAGAGTCAGTCACTCAGAGAGTCAGTCACTCAGAGAGTCACTCACTCAGAGAGTCACTCACTCAGAGAGTCACTCACTCAGAGAGTCACTCACTCAGAGTCACTCACTCAGAGTCACTCACTCAGAGTCACTCACTCAGAGTCACTCACTCAGAGTCACTCACTCAGAGTCACTCACTCAGAGTCACTCACTCAGAGTCACTCACTCAGAGAGTCACTCACTCAGAGAGTCACTCACTCAGAGAGTCACTCACTCAGAGTCATTCACTCAGAGAGTCACTCACTCAGAGAATCACTCAGAGAGTCAGTCACTCAGAGAGTCACTCACTCAGAGAGTCACTCACTCAGAGAGTCACTCACTCAGAGAGTCACTCACTCAGAGAGTCATTCACTCAGAGAGTCATTCACTCAGAGAGTCACTCACTCAGAGAGTCACTCACTCAGAGAGTCACTCACTCAGAGAGTCACTCACTCAGAGAGTCACTCACTCAGAGAGTCAGTCAGAGAGTCACTCACTCAGAGAGTCACTCAGAGAGTCATTCACTCAGAGAGTCATTCACTCAGAGAGTCATTCACTCAGAGAGTCATTCACTCAGAGAGTCATTCACTCAGAGAGTCATTCACTCAGAGAGTCACTCACTCAGAGAGTCACTCAGTCAGAGAGTCAGTCAGAGAGTCACTCACTCAGAGAGTCACTCAGAGAGTCATTCACTCAGAGAGTCACTCACTCAGAGAGTCACTCACTCAGAGAGTCATTCACTCAGAGAGTCACTCACTCAGAGAGTCACTCACTCAGAGAGTCAGTCAGAGAGTCACTCACTCAGAGAGTCACTCAGAGAGTCATTCACTCAGAGAGTCATTCACTCAGAGAGTCACTCACTCAGAGAGTCACTCACTCAGAGAGTCACTCACTCAGAGAGTCACTCACTCAGAGAGTCAGTCAGAGAGTCACTCACTCAGAGAGTCACTCAGAGAGTCATTCACTCAGAGAGTCACTCACTCAGAGAGTCACTCACTCAGAGAGTCACTCACTCAGAGAGTCATTCACTCAGAGAGTCACTCACTCAGAGAGTCACTCACTCAGAGAGTCACTCACTCAGAGAGTCAGTCAGAGAGTCATTCAGAGATTTTATCGATATATAGTCAAGTGATTCATAATTCTTCATCTCAATACATGACCGTTTGGTAAAAGCAAACTAGAACTCAATATGAAAATTGCTATGGTTTACTGGCTGGTTGCCAGGCTGTTGCTATGCAGTAAGCATACTCAGTGTGTTTGATGAAACAAGATAAGCATCTCATGAACACACACACACACACACACACACACACACACACATCCTGCAGACGTTTGTGTGTTTTTCCATCAGCATCAGTGTGCAAAAGTGTGAAGGGGCACATGTGGTTAGAGACAAGGTGAAAGTATGAAACAGGATGTGTGGGTTTAGTGTGTGTGTGTGTGTGTGTACGCACCTGCTGTACTCGGTCAGAGGCGCCCAGTTGATTCCCTCTGGAAAGCAGAAGAGATGAGCGGCCTTCATGCACTTCTCCTCTTCCTCTCGCTGCAGTCGGCCCATCACCTCACGCTACACACACACACACACACACACACACATTTAAATATTCTATTCTTAACATGCTAATTAATTTGAATAAAATGCTAATTCATGCTAAATGTGTTAAAACATGCGAGCAATGTGGTAATTCATGCTAGAAACGCGTCCCCTTGCCGTCCCAAACTTCAATTCCAACAATTCAATTCAGACTTTAAGGTTCTCAAAGACAAAATCTGGTGTTATTAAAGATGAAGAGCTTCATATGTGTTGTTTAAGAGCGCATCGGCTGTGACTCGATGACTTCTCCGCTCCTCGAACACATGAAACATTAGCCTTTATAGACGCAGCGTTTACTGAGTAAAGAAAACACTGCAGTTATTCAAACAAACGGCTCTTTATTCACCATCGCTTTGCAAACAAGCAGAGATGTGTGCGGAGGGGCGGAGTTATGAGGTATGACTGACAGTTTGAGGAGCCAATGGAGTTACGAGGTTTAGTAATAAACTCTTTTTAATGCTTTTCATTGGTTAAATATTTAATATATCCCACAGACAGATGTAAAGAGTGACCGATAGTAATGATTTAGGACAACATAAATAAAAGTGAAGGATGTTTCCTCACGACAGTGACTATATACACCATTTCCTAATATTGTGTTGGTCCCTGACCCGTCTCTGATGGCCTCCTCTAGACCCCTGAAGGTGTGCTGTGGTCTCTGGCAACAAGATGTTAGCAGTAGGGCTGGGCGATATATATCGTGAGATTGTTATGCGCATCTCATCAGTAAAGCCGGTTCCTTGATTAGTAGTAAATCGCCTTCACCTGCTTTCAGATGGAGCGGCATTTACTACAAAGAGCCGTAGTTAACTGACAAGCTGAGCCATATCGCATTAATTATCGCTGGCGATACGTCCGCGATATTAATGCGATATGGCTCAGCTTGTCAGTTAACTACGGCTCTTTGTAGTAAATGCCGCTCCATCTGAAAGCAGGTGAAGGCGATTTACTACTAATCAATTAACCGGCTTTACTGATGAGATGCGCATAACAATCTCACGATATATATCGCCCAGCCCTAGTTAGCAGCAGATCCTTTAAGTCCTGTAAGTTGCGAGGTGGAGCCTCCATGGATCGGACTTGTTTGTTCAGCTCATCCCACAGATGCTCGATTGGATTGAGATCTGGGGAATTTGGAGGCCGAGTCAACGCCTCAAAGCATTCCTGAAGCATTTGTGAAGGTGTATTCAGACACCATCAGAACCAGCATTAACTTCTGGAGCAGTTTGAGCTCCAGTAGCTCGTCTGTTTGATCGGACCACACGGGCCAGCCTTCACTCCCACGTGCATCAATGAGCCTCGGCCACCCATGACCCTGTGGCCGGTTCTCCACTGGTCCTTCACTTTTGATAGAGACTGACCACTGCAGACCGGGAACACCCCACAAGAGCTGCAGTTCTGGAGATGCTCTGACCCAGTCGTCTAGCCGTCACAATCTGGCCCTTGCCAAACTCGCTCAAATCCTCACGCTTGGCCATTTCTCCTGCTTCTGACACATCAACTCTGAGGACGACATGTTCACTTGCTGCCTAATATACCCCACCCACTAACAGAGATCATCAGTGTTACTCACCGGTCAAAATGTTATGCCTGATTGGTGTATATATATATATATTCATATATTCTGCCGGTCAGTATAAATACATACACTCCCCTAAAGGATTATTAGGAGCAGCACTAATACTGTGTTTGACCCCCTTTCGCCTTCAGAACTGCCTTAATTCTACGTGGCATTGATTCAACAAGGAGCTGAAAGCATTCTTTAGAAATGTTGGCCCATATTGATAGGATAGCATCTTGCAGTTGATGGAGATTTGTGGGATGCACATCCAGGGCACGAAGCTCCCGTTCCACCACATCCCAAAGATGCTCTACTGGGTTGAGATCTGGGGACTGTGGGACGGCCATTTTAGTCCAGTGAACTCAGTCATGTTCAAGAAACCAATTTGAAATGATTGGAGCTTTGAGACATGAGGCATTATCCTGCTGGAAGTAGCCATCAGAGGATGGGCACATGCTGGTCATAAAGGGATGTACATGGTCAGAAACAATGCTCAGGTAGGCCGTGGCATTTAAACCATGCCCAATTGGCACTAAGGGGCCTAAAGTGTGCCAAGAAAACATCCCCCACACCATTACACCACCACCACCAGCCTGCACAGTGGTAACAAGGCATGATGGATCCATGTTCTCATTCTGTTTACGCCAAATTCTGACTCTACCATCCGAATGTCTCAACAGAAATCCAGACTCATCAGACCAGGCAACATTTTTCCAGTCTTCAACTGTCCAATTTTGGTGAGCTGGTGCAAATTGTAGCCTCTTTTTTTCCTATTTGTAGTGGAGATGAGTGGTACCCGGTGGGGTCTTCTGCTGTTGTAGCCCATCCGCCTCAAGGTTGTGCGTGTTGTGGCTTCACAAATGCTTTGCTGCACACCTCGGTTGTAACGAGTGGTTATTTCAGTCAAAGTTGCTCTTCTATCAGCTTGAATCAATCGGCCCATTCTCCTCTGACCTCTAGCATCAACAAGGCATTTTGGCCCACAGGACTGCCCCATACTGGATGTGTTTCCCTTTTCACACCATTCTTTGTAAACCCTAGAAATGGTTGTGCGTGAAAATCCCAGTAACTGAGCAGATTGTGAAATACTCAGACCGGCCCGTCTGGCACCAACAACCATGCCACGCTCAAAATTGCTTAAATCCCCTTTCTTTCCCATTCCGACATTCAGTTTGGAGTTCAGGAGATTGTCTTGACCAGGACCACACCCCTAAATGCATTGAAGCAACTGCCATGTGATTGGTTGATTAGATAATTGCATTAATGAGAAATTGAACAGGTGTTCCTAATAATCCTTTAGGTGAGTGTATATAATGCCTCCGACTGACCTTGGGGAACTGGTATGTGATGTGGGGCTCGTAACCTTCCTCGCTCCTCCTCTTCCTCAGACTGACCACCAGCAGATACTCGAAGAACAGCTGGCCCATGTGACTGAGGTCTCGTCCTGGCGGAGGCCCCGGGGCCGGCGTGTGGAGCGTCCCGGGGTCAGAGGCACTCCGCTCTACAGCAGCACAACACACACACACACACACACACACACACACACACACACACACACACACACACGTGACATGAACAACAGCAGACAGAGAGGCCGCAGCGCACAGACACACATTGTGCCGCCAAACCTCAGAGGAAGCTCTCAGCCCAACTCAATACAGACTCAGTCCAGCTTGAGGAAATCAGCTGAAGGTCACGGTGACATGCGTCATTTTACAGAAACACAAGACTGAGATACACACACACACACACACACACACACTAACCATATATATATATATATA
>CM042263.1:38259302-38294302 GCA_023566225.1 Romanogobio albipinnatus
CTGTGTCTGTGTGTGTGTGTGAGTGTGTGTGAGTGTGAGTGTGAGTGTGAGTGTGTGTTTGTCTGTGTGAGAGTGACTGTGTCTGTGTGTGAGTGTGTGAGAGTGTGTCTGTGTGAGAGTGACTGTGTCTGTGTGTGTGTGTGTGTGTGAGAGTGTGTCTGTGTGAGAGTGACTGTGTCTGTGAGTGTGAGTGTGAGTGTGAGTGTGAGTGTGTGATAAAGAGAAAAAAGACACACACACAGTCTTCAAGTCTCACTTCTACAACTGAGGACAGTTCCTCCGTCACACACTTCAGAAAGTTGCAGTAAACCTGAACACACACTCCTCTGACTCAAACGCGACATAAACTCACTAAACAATGTCTTAATAAAAACACAAACATGACAAATGTTCTCAGTGAGGAGGAACATTTCATTAGCTCGGTATAAAAACACCAATGAAAGACATGTGTGTGTTAGTGTGTGTGTACTCACTGTCGGGTGGAGTGTGTGTTAGTGTGTGTGTACTCACTGTCGGGTGGAGTGTGTGTTAGTGTGTGTGTACTCACTGTCGGGTGGAGTGTGTGTTAGTGTGTGTGTACTCACTGTCGGGTGGAGTGTGTGTTAGTGTGTGTGTACTCACTGTCGGGTGGAGTGTGTGGCTGCTGTCTCGTCCCTCTGCTCATCTCTGACTCGAGCTCAGTCTGTCAGCCCGAGCAAGCGCGCGTTCAGATGAGGGGCGGAGTCGCCACGCCCACTCCAATTATATAAACATGAGCTCGTGCGTAATAAATAAATGATTGTGAAGACTTACATGGAAGTTGAACTACAGTCATATCTAGAAAATAGACGTGAAGATGAACTCGATTCAATTTGAAAAATGAAACGAAAAATATTAACACACTTATTCTGATCATATACACCGATCAGGCATAACATTATGACCGGTGAATAACACTGATGCTCTCTGTTAGTGGGTGGGGTATATTAGGCAGCAAGTGAACATGTCGTCCTCAGAGTTGATGTGTCAGAAGCAGGAGAAATGGGCAAGCGTGAGGATTTGAGCGAGTTTGGCAAGGGCCAGATTGTGACGGCTAGACGACTGGGTCAGAGCATCTCCAGAACTGCAGCTCTTGTGGGGTGTTCCCGGTCTGCAGTGGTCAGTCTCTATCAAAAGTGAAGGACCAGTGGAGAACCGGCCACAGGGTCATGGGCGGCCGAGGCTCATTGATGCCCGTGGGGAGCGAAGGCTGGCCCGTATGGATCAAACAGACGAGCTACTGGAGCTCAAACTGCTCCAGAAGTTAATGCTGGTTCTGATAGAAAGGGCTCAGAACACACAGAGCATCTCAGTTTGAGGAGTATGGGGCGGCCCATGCTGACCCCTGTCCACCGCCCAAAGCACCAACAGTGGCACGAGAGTCTATGGTCTTTGATGTGACAATCAATCGCCAAACATCCCCCTAGCAACCACCCACAACAGCATAGCAACAGCATAGCAACAACTTCAACATTGCGAGCGGCACTCACGTTTTTCTTCAGAATATGTAGAAATGTAAAAGTCTAGTTTTTCATTTCATTTCTTTGGTTGTTGTATTTTATTTAAAGCTACACTGTGTGATATTTCCCCCATCTAGTGGTGAAAAGGTATATGACCATCCAGTAAATATTAGTTTCTGTTCCTCCCAATTCCGATTTGGTTTTAACTCCTACGGTGGCTGATTTAGTCCAAGATTAACATGTTCGACCTCGTCCATTAGTGTTGATTTGCCTGTTGTGTTGCCGTCTTAATTCTCTTTTTCTCTTTTTTCTCTTCCTTGGCGACTCTGTGACATCTCCTCGAGAATAAGAGTGATCCTCCATCAGCAACAGACTTTCAAAAAGGCTTTCAGGTTTTCATATAGCAGTCTCAAGCAATCCCCCTCTTGAATTTACGGGTATGTCCCTCTTTGGCTAATGTACTTTCAACATGGCGACCCTCATTCGATGTATGCGTGTTGGCTCCACTTAGTGGTCACATTCACAAACACCCCGGATAGCAATGTCTGGTTCTCAGAACGTCCCCAATACAGACTTTTTTTTATTTTATTGAAAATAACAAGATTTACAAACAAACATGGCTGCATAGAATCCGTTTCTTCAGAATACAGAAAATAAATAGCCTGAGAGAGCAGCTCTATACTCCCAGAACAGACTAACGTTCTCTACTGGTTAGCCAGGAACGTTTTCTTTACGTAAATAGAGCGTTCCCTGTTGGTTTGGAGAACGTTCCCCTAACCTTCCCAGAACGTTCCCCTAACCTCTTTACTCCGACATCATTGACCCTGCTGTAGGTCAGTATATCGTCCAGCAATGCCCGCGTCCCATGGGGTATAAGCGGATGGAAAACGGATGAATGGACGCCAATAATCAGTACACATAGAAAACATGATTTCTGATGCTGTTCACTTTAAGCAATTCATCTTGATTTAACACAATTATATCAGGTTTATGGTTCAAATGTAATTGATTCATGTTAAACCCACTTAAAACCGTTACTCTTTGACATAACTTGATGTTTTCATTTTGAAATAACACGTTTCAATCAAGCAAGACTTTCACTTCCCATCATGCTTTGCAAAGGGGCTGAATTCGGAGAGGAAATGTTTAAATAAAGAGCTATTTGATGCATTTTTAACAAGATGAGAAAATGGAGAGACTTTTTAAAGCTTAATGTTTTGTTATATTGGTATTTAAAAGTGTGTGTTATGTTGGTGTTTTTGGAGGTGACCATTGGGTGAAGTGAAGAGTGTGTGAGACCTGCTGATAACTATTAAAGATGTTTTAATAATAAAAAACAACTACTCTGGGTATGTCATGGATGTAACAAACCCATCTTCTGGCTAGCCAATAAGACCTTGTAAAAGGTTTTGTAAATATAGTATTTCACTAAATAATAAAAAGAATCAATGAAACTGGATTACTTGTATTGGTTTGTATTTTTATATTCATTTTAGAATAATTAAATTGAATAGTTTTGGACAAAATGAAGAATGTTAACGTGACTTAACTAAATGGCATTGAATTAAGCTTACGTAAAAAACTTAAGTTTACTGAAATAAACAATTTTAATTCAATTCAAAATAACCCAATTATGTGGAACCTGTTGACAAAAATGTTTTAGTAAATCCAACGTATCATGTTTTTGAGTGTAGCTGCTACAATCCATGTCTTGTTTTGAACTTATTTAATCAATAGAAATAATCCAAGCACATAAACCTTCATATGGAGGATTAAATAAGATTAAATTATGCATTAATATGTACATTTCGTAACTTGTATCACTGACACTGAACCAGTTTTTACGTTTAAGTGCCAAATAACAATGACTTCAACACAATATGGGGTTGTAAAATATGAATTTTATTCACAGACATTAAAAAAAATGAATAAATGTTACATTAACTGGGATAACATTGCATTATTTTCTAACCACTGAATTAGCCTTCTCTCTTTTGGTCAGTACACAAACACTTCTCGGTTAACATCATGTTACTGTGTCAAATCTCTCTGAAATCACACTATTAACACTGGTGTATTTATTAATTATAACTTATTATTCAATAAAGATCAATAAACTAATGTTAGTCAGTCGGTAAAAACGAAATGACCGTTCATTTTTAAATTAGGCGAGTGTGAGTCTTTCTGTGGAAGACGAAAGAAAGATCAGAGGCGCGAAATATACAAATAAACCTTTAAAAAAAATTTGATCTAAAAATAACCTGCAGGGAACGTTCCCAGAACGTTCTTATTTGGTTCCCCACAAAAATAACCAAACGGGAACCATATGGGAACGTTCTGTGTTTACTGGGAAGATATTCACTGTCAAAGTGAGGCCAAAATGAATGGGAGTCAATGGGATGCTAACAGCAGGTGATAGCTTGGTTAGCAATGGCCGCGCCTATGGAAGGTACGGTTTCTGGGGGCTGGATTACCCCCTTGGTTCTGAAGCGTAAAGTCGGGTCGAGCTGGTCGTCGCCATCTTGTCAGCGCGTCATCGCGCGATAACAGAAAATGGGCAAAGAGCGGGCGGGGCTGAGCTGAGGTGACGCGATGACTAACAGACAGCAGACAAACGGCAATCCACTTGTCACTCAAATTATGCAGAACTTTAATGTGCGTTCACACCGGACGCGATTCGCGCAAGTGATTTACATGTTAAGTCAATGCAGAGACGCGAAATGGCATTCTGCAGCGCGATTCGCACGAATGACGCAAATTGAGCGTTTTGAACGCGCAATTCGCGCAAATCGCGCGAATCGCTCAAGTTGAAAAATCTGAACTTTGGCGGATATTTCGCGCTGCGTTAACCAATCACGAGCTTGCTCTAGTAGTGACGCATTTACAAGCGGAGGCAGAAATCCCAACAACAATGGAGGACAAGATAATCGTGGCCGTATGTGGAGACCCGGAGCTGTGATACATCATCCTATCACTACAGGAACAGGAATTAAAGGATCTTGCTTGGAAGAAAGTGAGTTACCCTCTCAACAAAATCTATGTCAGCCATTTCACAACGAGACGGGAGCAGAAAAAAAAGAGGCAGAGTCAGCGGCAAATGTGAGAAGGACTAGCCGAGGAAAGGCGGGTCTCTCCGGGTAAACGAGCGCGGAATGCCACTGATCGCCTGGATCTCACAACTCCGAAAACGCCAGATAAAATGCTCAAATAGGCTCTTTTTATAAATTAACCTCAGATTTGAGCTTTAAACAACTATATTATCGCCTGAAAAAGTCTTTAAACTACGTTTTGTCACACATTAATAGTAGTATTTTTTACAAAAAAGACATCAAGTGACCGAGACGAGCTGGCTCATATAGGGCAGAAGCCCCTCCCATGACGTGAATTTGCATCTGTTGTGTAGTTGTCACACGCGATTCGCGCAAATGAAGCGAGTAAACTCAAAATGTTCAAGCGTCCACCTTCGCGCGAATCGCGTCCGGTGTGAACGCCACATAAGGCTTTATATAATGTAAACGAATGAGTTATAAAAAATCCCCCCCCTCACAGTCGTCATGAAGGGCAACATTAGCCGTACAGACCAACAGCACAATCTGTCCCAGACTGTAAACATGTGTTCATCTGCTGTAAAGCTGGGCATTTTAACATGAGCTCAATGAGATTCTGCTCCTCTAGTGGCCAGCCCATGAACTGCAGTTTAAAGCACTTCCGTATCGGCTTCAGGAGAAACTGCGCGAGCCCCTTGGGTTTAATGTGTCCGTGTCCACTCTGGGTTTGACCTACATTCGGTAGTTTGAACTAAATACACACTAAACACGCGCGGGAAGCTCCACTCGATTCACTCCTTCAAACACTTCAATTTCACAGTTAATAAATCTACCGTTTTAATGTTTGATTTAATTTCACGTTTGTAAACATTGAGAACGCCGGTTGCTTTACATTTGAGTTACAGTCATCACGTCCAATCACAGGCTGTGAGACTGTGAGCCTGGCCAATCAGAAGCTCGATGTCAATATTATATACATGTGGCCGTCCAATAGGACGCGAGGAGGGCGGGATCAGGGCAGATATGCGGTGTTTCGTGTTCTGGCTCGGTAGATGCATATCTTTACACGTTATGATCGACTATTAAATATGAATTAGTTGTCGGCAATTATATTTAAACACACGGATAGTGTTTCTAACGTTTAATTTGTTGAATTGTCTTAATAGATGTTGCCTGAGGTGTTGATCTGAAGGTGGGCAAAGTCTGAGGTGGGCGACTAGTTTTGATTATAAAAAAAGAAATCGGTATAACATTGAATATTTTATTTTTATTACAAATATTAATTTATGTTATGTATACATATTATGGTAATACAATGCATAATAATCTAAACGTGTTTATTATATTAGCTGTGTACGTTTAGCGGTCAACTGTTTAATGGCTATTAATCTAAATGTATATTATTAATTATACACGTTAGTTGTAGAGATTTGTCTTAATTAATGCACTGCAGTTGCACATGTACCATGCTGATGTCGTGTTTTGATATTTGCCATAATAACAGTGTTTTGGACAATATTATATACCATGTTTTTTTTTGTCATTTACTATAGTAATAATACCCTGTTTTTTTTTTACCTTATCATGATGGAAATGCCATTGTTTTTTTTACATTTACCATAGTAAAACCATGTTTCGTAACTTTTCATAAAGGAAATGCCATGTTTTTTTACATTTACCATAGTAATACCCTGTTTTTTACTTATGATGGAAACGCCATGTTTTTTTGTCATTTACCATAGTAATACCCTGTTTTTTACCTTATGATGGATACACCATGTTTTTTTGTCATTTACCATAGTAATACCCTGTTTTTTACTTATGATGGATACACCATGTTTTTTTGTCATTTACCATAGTAATACCCTGTTTTTTACCTTATGATGGATACGCCATGTTTTTTGTCATTTACCATAGTAATACCCTGTTTTTTACCTTATGATGGATACGCCATGTTTTTTGTCATTTACCATAGTAATACCCTGTTTTTTACCTTATGATGGATACACCATGTTTTTTTGTCATTTACCATAGTAATACCCTGTTTTTTACCTTATCATGATGGAAACGCCATGTTTTTTTGTCATTTACCATAGTAATACCCTGTTTTTTACCTTATCATGATGGAAACGCCATGTTTTTTTGTCATTTACCATAGTAATACCCTGTTTTTTACCTTATGATGGATACACCATGTTTTTTTGTCATTTACCATAGTAATACCCTGTTTTTTACCTTATGATGGATACGCCATGTTTTTTGTCATTTACCATAGTAATACCCTGTTTTTTACCTTATGATGGATACGCCATGTTTTTTGTCATTTACCATAGTAATACCCTGTTTTTTACCTTATGATGGATACGCCATGTTTTTTGTCATTTACCATAGTAATACCCTGTTTTTTACCTTATGATGGATACACCATGTTTTTTTGTCATTTACCATAGTAATACCCTGTTTTTTACCTTATGATGGATACGCCATGTTTTTTGTCATTTACCATAGTAATACCCTGTTTTTTACCTTATGATGGATACGCCATGTTTTTTGTCATTTACCATAGTAATACCCTGTTTTTTACCTTATCATGATGGATACACCATGTTTTTTTGTCATTTACCATAGTAATACCCTGTTTTTTACCTTATGATGGATACGCCATGTTTTTTGTCATTTACCATAGTAATACCCTGTTTTTTACCTTATGATGGATACACCATGTTTTTTTGTCATTTACCATAGTAATACCCTGTTTTTTACCTTATGATGGATACGCCATGTTTTTTGTCATTTACCATAGTAATACCCTGTTTTTTACCTTATGATGGATACGCCATGTTTTTTGTCATTTACCATAGTAATACCCTGTTTTTTACCTTATGATGGATACGCCATGTTTTTTGTCATTAACCATAGTAATACCCTGTTTTTTACCTTATGATGGATACACCATGTTTTTTTGTCATTTACCATAGTAATACCCTGTTTTTTACCTTATCATGATGGAAACGCCATGTTTTTTTGTCATTTACCATAGTAATACCCTGTTTTTTACCTTATCATGATGGAAACGCCATGTTTTTTTGTCATTTACCATAGTAATACCCTGTTTTTTACCTTATGATGGATACGCCATGTTTTTTTGTCATTTACCATAGTAATACCCTGTTTTTTACCTTATCATGATGGATACGCCATGTTTTTTGTCATTTACCATAGTAATACCCTGTTTTTTACCTTATCATGATGGAAACGCCATGTTTTTTTGTCATTTACAATAGTAATACCCTGTTTTTTACCTTATCATGATGGACACGCCATGTTTTTTTGTCATTTACCATAGTAATACCCTGTTTTTTACCTTATCATGATGGAAACGCCATGTTTTTTGTAATTTACCATAGTAATACCCTGTTTTTTACCTTATCATGATGGAAACGCCATGTTTTTTGTCATTTACCATAGTAATACCCTGTTTTTTACCTTATCATGATGGACACGCCATGTTTTTTTGTCATTTACCATAGTAATACCCTGTTTTTTACCTTATCATGATGGAAACGCCATGTTTTTTTGTCATTTACCATAGTAATACCCTGTTTTTTACCTTATGATGGATACACCATGTTTTTTTGTCATTTACCATAGTAATACCCTGTTTTTTACCTTATCATGATGGAAACGCCATGTTTTTTTGTCATTTACCATAGTAATACCCTGTTTGTGAGCTCATGGTGCTGGTAAAGAGCTTGTTTGAATGCTTGTGTTTCAGACGGCCGTCATGAGTCACCGGACCATCCATCTGTTCCGTAAAGGCCTGCGGCTGCACGATAACCCCGTCCTGCTGGGGGCGCTGTCCTCGTCGGCCGCGCTCTTCCCCGTGTACGTGCTGGACCGCTCGCTGCTGGAGGGGGCGGTGTGTGTGGGCGTGTTACGCTGGCGCTTCATCCTGCAGAGCCTGGAGGATCTGGACGGCCGTCTGCGGGCATTCGGCTCGCGGCTCTACGTCCTGCGCGGGTCGACGGCGGCGGTCCTGCGTGACCTCGTGACCCGCTGGGGCGTCACGCAGATCAGCTACGACACGGAAGTGGAGCCGCATTACGCCCGCATGGAGCAGGAAATACAAGCGCTGGCGGAGGAACGCGGCCTCCGGACGCACACGTGTGTGTCGCACACGCTGTACGACATCAAGAGGTGTGACGGCAAGACGGGGATGTGACCGAACCCGCACGAGCACATTAATGCACATTTCTCCTTCTCTCCAGGATCATACAGGCCGGCGGCGGCTCTCCTCCGCTCACCTACAAGAAGTTCCTGCACGTTTTGTCCGTTTTGGGCGAGCCAGAGAATCCGTGCCGGGACGTCAGCGCTGAGGACTTCCTGTAAGGACCGTGTGTGTGTGTTGTGTCTGACGCTGCTCTCGTCCAGCAGATGCTCCTTCAGGCTGCCAAGTGTGTGTGTGTGTGTGAAGGAAACACAGATGGAGAATCTGTGACTGATCCCGTGTTACTGTGTGTGTGCAGGAGATGTCCGACCCCTCCGGATCACCAGCAGTCGTACGGGGTCCCGTCTCTGGCCGATCTGGGGCTGGAGGTTCAGTCGGACGTCCTGTGGCCCGGCGGAGAGACGCACGCGCTCCAGAGACTCCACAAACACTTCCAGAGTCAGGTGGGACCCAGGAGGATTCGGAGCTTCTGATTCGTTCACTGAGTCACCTGATCCTTCTGCTCTTTGAGAAAGCGTGTGCATCTGTGTTTTAATTCTTAACTAATACTGAAAGTGATAAAAATCATTTGTGGTAACTGAAATAAAGCTGAAAGAAAGTAAAATATTAATAGAAATGTTGCCAACTAACTGAAATAAATAAGTTGAAGTTGAAGTACTCAAATGATTGAAGCTAAAGCTAAGTCGTGATGTTCTGAAGTGAATCGAGTGGAACTGCTGTGTCTGCAGGGATGGGTGGCAAATTCCTCCAAACCGCGGACGGTGCCGAACTCTCTGCTGCCCAGCACCACCGCCCTCAGCCCGTACCTGAGCCTGGGCTGTCTGTCGGTGCGGACCTTCTACCACAGACTCCGCAGCGTCTGCGCACAGGTCAGCACCTCGTCACCTCATTCTGTCATCATCCCGGAGTTATTCCAGTTCTCACTGACGGTCTCCATCCGCAGTCCAAGAACCACTCGCTGCCGCCCGTGTCCCTTCAGGGGCAGGTTCTGTGGCGGGAGTTCTTCTACACCGTTGCGTCCGCCACACCAAACTTCACCAAGATGGAGGGGAACCCAATCTGTCTGCAGATCGACTGGTACCACGAGCCGGAGTCTCTGGAGAAGTGGAGAACCGTAAGAGAGCCGTGCGTTTAGCGTCTTTGCTCTGGGTTTGGTGTGGCGGTGTAACGTCCTCTACTGTCCGTCTCCCTCCTCAGGCCCGGACGGGTTTCCCCTGGATCGACGCCATCATGACCCAGCTGCGTCAGGAGGGCTGGATCCATCACCTGGCGCGGCACGCCGTGGCCTGTTTCCTGACCCGCGGAGACCTGTGGATCAGCTGGGAGGAGGGCATGAAGGTACTTTGGGTCTTTGGGTGTGTTCGAGTCACGTGTACAGGTATCTCAGGCGTCTCTGTGTCTGTTCTCAGGTGTTCGAGGAGTTCCTATTGGACGCGGACTACAGCTTGAACGCCGGTAACTGGATGTGGTTGTCCGCCAGTGCATTCTTCCACAAATACACCAGGATCTTCTGCCCGGTGCGTTTCGGTCGTCGGACCGACCCTCAGGGAGAGTATCTGAGGTATGATCATGTTCACTCCATTCAAGCCACTTTAAAGGAGAACTCCGGTGAAATTTCAAGTTAATCTTGATCGTTATAGCTTTGTGAGTACTGTCTATAGAACAAAAAACGAACCGGATTGGTGCTTGCAACACGGAGCTGTTACAGTTAATGCCCAGAGCTCCCACTCAGCGAACACGGCAGCTATGGGGGCATATATATAAAGAGTGTCTTTGAGCCTCTTAACAGACACAAAATGCAATTAAAAACATGGCCCTTACATGACAACGAGATGCGTTTAGCAACTTAGCCATTGTTTAAACTCACCGAGATAGTGTTTTGGACGGCAAGCTGTAGTCTCGCGCTGAAGTCCCGTGGGAACTCAGTTGTAGCCGGTAAAATGTAAATGGTCCAGGGGTGAGGAGCGTCGTGTGTGTGAAGAGTGATGATCAGCTCACAAGTGAAGAAGAAATGGTTCGTAACGCTCCTCCCCCTGGACATTTTACCTGCTCTGCAACGCCCACTTCTGTTTAATATTCATGATGTTCTGCGTTCGCTCTGCCACGCCCACCGCTGTTTAATATTCATGATGTTCTGCGTTCGCTCTGCCACGCCCAACGCTGTTTAATATTAATGATGTTCTGCGTTCGCTCTGCCACGCCCACTGCTGTTTAATATTCATGATGTTCTGCGTCCGCTCTGCCACACCCACCGCTGTTTAATATTCATGATGTTCTGCGTTCGCTCTGCCACGCCCAACGCTGTTTAATATTAATGATGTTCTGCGTTCGCTCTGCCACGCCCACTGCTGTTTAATATTCATGATGTTCTGCGTTCGCTCTGCCACGCCCACTGCTGTTTAATATTCATGATGTTCTGCGTTCGCTCTGCCACGCCCAACGCTGTTTAATATTCATGATGTTCTGCGTTCGCTCTGCCACGCCCACCGCTGTTTAATATTCATGATGTTCTGCGTTCACTCTGCCACACCCACCGCTGTTTAATATTCACAATGTTCTGCGTTCGCTCTGCCACGCCCAACGCTGTTTAATATTCATGATGTTCTGCGTTCGCTCTGCCACACCCAATGCTGTTTAATATTCATGATGTTCTGCGTTCGCTCTGCTACGCCCACCGCTGTTTAATATTCATGATGTTCTGCGTTCGCTCTGCCACACCCACCGCTGTTTAATATTCACAATGTTCTGCGTTCGCTCTGCCACGCCCACCGCTGTTTAATATTCATGATGTTCTGCGTTCACTCTGCCACGCCCACTGCTGTTTAGTATTCATGATGTTCTGCGTTCGCTCTGCCACACCCACAGCTGTTTAATATTCATGATGTTCTGCGTTCGCTCTGCCACACCCACTGCTGTTTAATATTCATGATGTTCTGCGTTCGCTCTGCCACGCCCAATGCTGTTTAATATTCATGATGTTCTGCGTTCACTCTGCCACGCCCACTGCTGTTTAGTATTCATGATGTTCTGCGTTCGCTCTGCCACACCCACTGCTGTTTAATATTCATGATGTTCTGCGTTCGCTCTGCCACGCCCAACGCTTTTTAATATTCATGATGTTCTGCGTTCGCTCTGCCACACCCACCGCTGTTTAATATTCATGATGTTCTGCGTTCGCTCTGCCACGCCCACCTGTTTAATATTCATGATGTTCTGCGTCTGCTCTGCCACACCCACCGCTGTTTAATATTCATGATGTTCTGCGTACGCTCTGCCACGCCCACTGCTGTTTAATATTCATGATGTTCTGCGTTCGCTCTGCCACACCCAATGCTGTTTAATATTCATGATGTTCTGCGTTCGCTCTGCCACACCCAATGCTGTTTAATATTCATGATGTTCTGCGTTCGCTCTGCCACGCCCACTGCTGTTTAATATTCATGATGTTCTGCGTTCGCTCTGCCACACCCAATGCTGTTTAATATTCATGATGTTCTGCGTTCGCTCTGCCACGCCCACTGCTGTTTAATATTCATGATGTTCTGCGTTCGCTCTGCCACACCCAATGCTGTTTAATATTCATGATGTTCTGCGTTCGCTCTGCTACGCCCACCGCTGTTTAATATTCACAATGTTCTGCGTTCGCTCTGCCACGCCCAACGCTGTTTAATATTCATGATGTTCTGCGTTCGCTCTGCCACACCCAATGCTGTTTAATATTCATGATGTTCTGCGTTCGCTCTGCTACGCCCACCGCTGTTTAATATTCATGATGTTCTGCGTTCGCTCTGCCACGCCCACCGCTGTTTAATATTCACAATGTTCTGCGTTCGCTCTGCCACACCCACTGCTGTTTAATATTCATGATGTTCTGCGTTCGCTCTGCCACACCCACTGCTGTTTAATATTCATGATGTTCTGCGTTCGCTCTGCCACGCCCAATGCTGTTTAATATTCATGATGTTCTGCGTTCACTCTGCCACGCCCACTGCTGTTTAGTATTCATGATGTTCTGCGTTCGCTCTGCCACACCCACTGCTGTTTAATATTCATGATGTTCTGCGTTCGCTCTGCCACACCCACTGCTGTTTAATATTCATGATGTTCTGCGTTCGCTCTGCCACACCCACTGCTGTTCAATATTCATGATGTTCTGCGTTCACTCTGCCACGCCCACTGCTGTTTAGTATTCATGATGTTCTGCGTTCGCTCTGCCACACCCAATGCTGTTTAATATTCATGATGTTCTGCGTTCGCTCTGCTACGCCCACCACTGTTTAATATTCATGATGTTCTGCGTTCGCTCTGCCACGCCCACCGCTGTTTAATATTCACAATGTTCTGCGTTCGCTCTGCCACACCCACTGCTGTTTAATATTAATGATGTTCTGCGTTCGCTCTGCCACACCCACTGCTGTTTAATATTCATGATGTTCTGCGTTCGCTCTGCCACGCCCAATGCTGTTTAATATTCATGATGTTCTGCGTTCACTCTGCCACACCCACTGCTGTTTAATATTCATGATGTTCTGCGTTCGCTCTGCCACACCCACTGCTGTTTAATATTCATGATGTTCTGCGTTCGCTCTGCCACACCCACTGCTGTTCAATATTCATGATGTTCTGCGTTCACTCTGCCACGCCCACTGCTGTTTAGTATTCATGATGTTCTGCGTTCGCTCTGCCACACCCACTGCTGTTTAATATTCATGATGTTCTGCGTTCGCTCTGCCACACCCACTGCTGTTTAATGTTCATGATGTTCTGCGTTCACTCTGCCACACCCAACGCTTTTTAATATTCATGATGTTCTGCGTTCGCTCTGCCACACCCAATGCTGTTTAATATTCATGATGTTCTGCGTTCACTCTGCCACGCCCACCGCTGTTTAATGTTCATTATGTTCTGCGTTCACTCTGCCACGCCCACCGCTGTTTAATGTTCATGATGTTCTGCGTTCGCTCTGCCACGCCCACCGCTGTTTAGTATTCATGATGTTCTGCGTTCGCTCTGCCACGGCCAACGCTGTTTAATATTCATGATGTTCTGCGTTCGCTCTGCCACACCCACTGCTGTTTAATATTCATGATGTTCTGCGTTCGCTCTGCCACACCCACTGCTGTTTAATATTCATGATGTTCTGCGTTCGCTCTGCCACGCCCACCGCTGTTTAATGTTCATGATGTTCTGCGTTCACTCTGCCACACCCACTGCTGTTTAATATTCATGATGTTCTGCGTTCACTCTGCCACACCCAACGCTTTTTAATATTCATGATGTTCTGCGTTCGCTCTGCCACACCCACCTGTTTAATATTCATGATGTTCTGCGTTCACTCTGCCACGCCCACCGCTGTTTAATGTTCATTATGTTCTGCGTTCACTCTGCCACGCCCACCGCTGTTTAATGTTCATGATGTTCTGCGTTCGCTCTGCCACGCCCACCGCTGTTTAATATTCATGATGTTCTGCGTTCGCTCTGCCACGCCCAACGCTGTTTAATGTTCATGATGTTCTGCGTTCGCTCTGCCACGGCCAACGCTGTTTAATATTCATGATGTTCTGCGTTCGCTCTGCCATGCCCACCTGTTTAATATTCATGATGTTCTGCGTTCGCTCTGCCACACCCACCGCTGTTTAATGTTCATTATGTTCTGCGTTCACTCTGCCACGCCCATCGCTGTTTAATGTTCATTATGTTCTGCGTTCACTCTGCCACGCCCATCGCTGTTTAATATTCATGATGTTCTGCGTTCGCTCTGCCACACCCAACGCTGTTTAATATTCATGATGTTCTGCGTTCGCTCTGCCACGCCCACCGCTGTTTAATATTCATTATGTTCTGCGTTCACTCTGCCACACCCACCGCTGTTTAATATTCATGATGTTCTGCGTTCGCTCTGCCACGCCCACAGCTGTTTAATATTCATTATGTTCTGCGTTCGCTCTGCCACACCCATCGCTGTTTAATATTCATGTTGTTCTGCGTTCGCTCTGCCACGCCCACCGCTGTTTAATATTCATGATGTTCTGCGTTCGCTCTGCCACGCCCACCGCTGTTTAATGTTCATTATGTTCTGCGTTCACTCTGCCACGCCCATCGCTGTTTAATATTCATGATGTTCTGCGTTCGCTCTGCCACGCCCACCGCTGTTTAATGTTCATGATGTTCTGCGTTCGCTCTGCCACGCCCACCTCTGTTTAATATTCATGATGTTCTGCGTTCGCTCTGCCACGCGCACCTCTGTTTAATATTCATGATGTTCTGCGTTCGCTCTGCCACGCCCACCTCTGTTTAATATTCATGATGTTCTGCGTTCGCTCTGCCACACCCAACGCTGTTTAATATTCAGGATGTTCTGTGTTCGCTCTGCCACGCCCACCTCTGTTTAATATTCATGATGTTCTGCGTTCGCTCTGCCACACCCACCGCTGTTTAATATTCATGATGTTCTGCGTTCGCTCTGCCACACCCACCTCTGTTTAATATTCAGGATGTTCTGTGTTCGCTCTGCCACGCCCACCTCTGTTTAATATTCATGATGTTCTGCGTTCGCTCTGCCACGCGCACCTCTGTTTAATATTCATGATGTTCTGCGTTCGCTCTGCCACGCCCACCTCTGTTTAATATTCATGATGTTCTGCGTTCGCTCTGCCACACCCAACGCTGTTTAATATTCAGGATGTTCTGCGTTCGCTCTGCCACGCCCACCTCTGTTTAATATTCATGATGTTCTGCGTTCGCTCTGCCACACCCACCGCTGTTTAATATTCATGATGTTCTGCGTTCGCTCTGCCACACCCACCGCTGTTTAATATTCATGATGTTCTGCGTTCGCTCTGCCACACCCACCTCTGTTTAATATTCATGATGTTCTGCGTTCGCTCTGCCACACCCACCGCTGTTTAATATTCATGATGTTCTGCGTTCGCTCTGCCACACCCACCGCTGTTTAATATTCATGATGTTCTGCGTTCGCTCTGCCACGCCCACCGCTGTTTAATATTCATGATGTTCTGCGTTCGCTCTGCCACACCCACCTCTGTTTAATATTCATGATGTTCTGCGTTCGCTCTGCCACGCGCACCTCTGTTTAATATTCATGATGTTCTGTGTTCGCTCTGCCACGCCCACCTCTGTTTAATATTCATGATGTTCTGCGTTCGCTCTGCCACACCCAACGCTGTTTAATATTCAGGATGTTCTGCGTTCGCTCTGCCACGCCCACCTCTGTTTAATATTCATGATGTTCTGCGTTCGCTCTGCCACACCCACCGCTGTTTAATATTCATGATGTTCTGCGTTCGCTCTGCCACACCCACCGCTGTTTAATATTCATGATGTTCTGCGTTCGCTCTGCCACACCCACCTCTGTTTAATATTCATGATGTTCTGCGTTCGCTCTGCCACACCCACCGCTGTTTAATATTCATGATGTTCTGCGTTCGCTCTGCCACGCCCACCGCTGTTTAATATTCATGATGTTCTGCGTTCGCTCTGCCACGCCCACCGCTGTTTAATATTCATGATGTTCTGCGTTCGCTCTGCCACACCCACCGCTGTTTAATATTCATGATGTTCTGTGTCGCTCTGCCACGCCCACCGCTGTTTAATATTCATGATGTTCTGCGTTCGCTCTTCCACACCCACCGCTGTTTAATATTCATGATGTTCTGCGTACGCTCTGCCACGCCCACCGCTGTTTAATATTCATGATGTTCTGCGTTCGCTCCGCCACACCCAACGCTGTTTAATATTCATGATGTTCTGCGTTCAATCTGCCACATCCAACGCTGTTTAATATTCATGATGTTCTGCGTTCAATCTGCCACATCCACCGCTGTTTAATATTCATGATGTTCTGCGTTCGCTCTGCAGGAAGTACCTGCCCGTGCTGAAGAACTTCCCCTCACAGTATATTTACGAGCCGTGGAAAGCGCCTGAAGACGTCCAGCTCAGCGCCGGCTGCATCATCGGTACGCAGAGATGCTACACACTCACTAACCCTGTCTGGACCGCTTGAGTCATGTTCTGACCCGTGTGTGTGCAGGTAAGGACTATCCTTGTCCCATGGTGTGCCACATTGAGGCGAGTCAGAGGAACCTGGGTCTGATGCGTCAGGTGCGCGCGGAGCAGCAGAAGACGGCAGAACTCACGCGAGGTCAAACACAAACCCGTACGAGCTTCACGCCTCAACAAGGCCTTCAAAGTGTCATAAATACTGACTAGATTTGATCTCCTCGCAGATGTGGCAGACAACCCGATGGAGGCGGGGCTTAAGCGTGAGCTGGAGGAGGAGCTTCTAGAGGGGGCGGAGCCATGCAAGTCGAAGCATGTTAGTGGCAGTGCTGATCATAAGTCCCGCCCCTGCAGCTGGACGCCAGAGGCTCTATGGCTGAGCGAAGAGGTCACGTGACTCAGTTCTGTGTGGACTCCAGAGTCATGTGATACACTGAGCGGAACCGCATGATGTCACACGTCATTTGAACTCTGTCAATCAAACATTGAGGGCGTCGCTCGTTTGAACTGGTGTGTGTTTCTCTGTTCATGAGCTCAATGATGACACTTGAAAGCCTTTCTGATGCACCGCTCATTAAATGTCATGCCTATGCTATGCACAATATCAAATAAATTATTAATGTTCAGAGCTTTTTCAGATACAGTGAGAAATGACATCAAAAATCTGAAATAAATATGAATCATTTTAGCTTTCATGATGAGATTTTGTTATACGCCCATAAGTAGGAACAACTATTCAGCTAAAATCAGAATAAACATATAAACTACTGGAGTTAAATCTTCAACATCGCTCTAGTGTTTGTTAATATCTGATATTTTGTGGTTTTGACTGACCAGCTCTTGTGACGTAAGCTCCGGGGGCTGAAGGAGCGAATCCTACTATGGCGAAGGCGGAGCTCATGAATATTAATAAGGTCGTGCTGACGTTCCTTGTTTATTTTCCGGGAGCGTCCAATCACGTTACACAATTAATATTCATAACGCAAGCTCTCGAGTCAATACGCCTCGTTTTCATCCAATCAGGAAGGAGCACTGCGCGAGCGTCCCGTTAAGTCGTTAATATTCATGAGCCAGGCCTTCGGCGCGTTGATTCGCATCCTGGATGGAGCGCCACGTCGCCACAGCACACACACACTCACACACACACTCATATACACACACACACACACACACACACGGCGGATGAGTTCTGCGCGCGTTTGGAGAGGAATGCGGTGAATAACCCGATCATGGTGAAGGTGAGGAGAATCTGCATCTCATTTGATAATAAACACTCAATGGAAGTAACTTTGGAGCGGTTGTGCGTCTTCAGAAATATCATCTAAAGTATGACATCTCAGCAGAAAGCGATTGAAAGTGTTCTTTAGTTATTATTTCAGAATGTCGCGGTTACTTTATATTGTTTATGTTATTTGCTTCTGCTTACCTGTGCATTTGACCTGTGTTTTCTTATTTGTGTGTGTGTGTGTGTGTGTGTGTGTGTGTGTGTGTGTGTGTGTGTGTGTGTGTGTGTGTGTGTGTGTGTGTGTGTGTGTGTAGAGTGTGAATTCAGAGGTTCCGTCCCGGAGTGAGACACATGAAGGAGAGGAACACACAGACCCCAGTCCATCCGCAGGTACAGTCGTCATCATCATCATCATCATCATCATCTGCTGTCCATATGGACCCACTCACACCAGCGCCACATTAGCATAATTTATGCGCATATTTATGTGATTTTACTGACATTATTTACTTTAGTCATGAGTCATTTTTACACTTGTGTATAAATTTAGCTTCCTTCTGTTCTGGAGATCACTAACACACACACACACACACACACTAACTAACTAACACACACACACTAACATGCGCGCGCACACACACACACACACACACACACACTAACTAACTAACACACACACTAACTAACATGCGCGCACACACACACACTAACTAACACGCGCGCACACACTAACTAACACACACACACACACACACTAACTAACTAACTAACACACACACACACTAACACACACACACACTAACGCACACACACACACTAACAAACACTAACTAACACACACACACTAACTAACGCACACACACACACTCTCACACACACTAACTAACGCACACAAGCACTCTCACGCACACACACACACACACACACACACTAACTAACGCACACACTAACTAACACACGCACACACTCTCACGCACACTCACACACACACACACACACACAAACTAACACGCACTCTCACACACACACACACACACACACACACAGACACACACTCTCTCACACACACTAACTAACACACACTACCTAGCCCACACACACACACACACTAACATGCGCACGCATGCACACACACTAACTAACACACACACACTAACTAACACGCGCACGCACACACACTAGCTAACACACACACTAACTAGCTAACACACACACACTAACTAACACACACACACTCTCTCACACACACACACACACACTAACTAACACACACACACTCTCTCACACACACACACACACTCTGTCTCACTCATACACGCACACAAACAAACACACACGCACTGTCTCACTCATACACACACAAACTCACTAACACACACACACACACACACACACACAAACTCACTCTCTCACACACGCACACACTCTGTTTCACGCACACACACGTCGCTCTCGTGAGATGGAGTGTCTTGAGGTTTGCTGTTGGCTATTTCAGTGTTAGTGTGAGTCCTCTGTGGATAACACACTCTCTCACACACACACACACACACACACACACACTCTCTCTCTCTGTGAATAACACACTTCTGCTGGGAATTCACGCTTGTTTTCGGCCAAAATGTTGTGATGATGCTAGAGGCGCATAATAACCGTTGCTACAGCAGAGGTCTGAAACCTGTCCGCTCATATTCTGCTGTTCTGCTCTGATCTCTGGATATGAATGTGAGATGTGTGTGTTGTGATTGGCAGCCGGTGGCGGTAAGGAGCACTCGCCGGCTCCGCCCGGGATGATCTGGCGTGTGACGGGCGGCCTCGTCAGCGTCACGAAGGGCGTGGTCGGAGCCACCGTGGGCGGAGTCGCCTGGCTGGGCGGGAAAAGCTACGAGATCACCAAATCAGCTGTGACCGCGGTGCCCTCGGTGGGCGTCGGCCTGGTGAAGGGCGGAGTTTCGGCGGTGGCGGGGGGCGTGTCCACGGTGGGGTCGACCGTAGCCAATAAAGTTCCGTTCACAGCAAAGAGGAAGGACAAGTCGGAGTGAAGACGAGGATTACGAGGAAGATGAGAGATGATATGATGGACACAGAGACGCTGGCGGACGTTTGAGACCAATCCGAGACGTTTGTGCGAGAGGGACTCGACCTCAGCGAGTGTTGGATCAGCCCTGCGAACACACACACACACACACACACACACACACACACTGCGCTGATGTTCTGCGCTTCTCTAGACGATCTCCCGCCCTCTTCGCTCGGATCGTGTGCTAATGAATTCCTTTTTTTATTGTTTGAATTGAATAAAGTCTTGTAAAGGATGTTGGGGAAAGTGTCTTCAATGATTTCAGACGAGTTTGATCTGAAAATACACAAACAAGTCTCGCTACGCAATGACATCTGCCGTGTTTCCGCCACTGAGAGAAGCTCATCGTGAATGTTTCCTCACAATTGTGAGTTTATATCTCGCAATTCTGAACTGTGAGGAAAAGTTCGCAATGAGCTTTTTAATTACTGGCTAAAATGTTTGTAGTCTCAGAGCTGCCAACTCTCACGCATCGGCCGTGAGACACACACATTTGATTGGTTTCACACACACACACCCCTGATCTCTCACACTCACACCTGCAAACTTGTCGCTTTTCGGCGACAATCGCCGTTTTCTTGGTCGATTATGTGAATCGTGTAGAACCGGAGAGTGAACGCGATCGATCATCTCTTCCTGAAGAATAAACATGAATGACCATCTGAAGGTGTGCTGAGGATACATCACAGCTCACTGTCATGTGTGTGTGGTGTAATCAGAGGCGTAGGGCGAGGGCTGATCATTTAAACGATCAGAAATGGTAACATCAACATGCAGCGACATCTCTGCGCCCCCCTCAGTGGGGCCCCCTCTCTAGTAACACTAATGCTTTCGCCACCTCACCTCTTAAAGGGATAGTTCACCCAGAAATGTAAATTCTGTCATGAATGCCGTCCCCTCATGTCTCTGGACACCCGTCAGACTCCGCTCATCTTCAGACACAGATGAAGATATTTTAGTGTGAATCCGATGCTCAGAAACGCCTCCATTGGCTCAATGCACTGCTCACTCTCAAGACCCATAAAAGCACTAAAGACTAAAGATCCAGAGTCCATCTCACTACAGCGGCTCTACAATAACTTTATGAAGCGACGAGAATAGATTCTGTGCTAAAACCTAAATAACGAATTATATAGTGATGACCGATTTAAAAACACAGCATCATGAAGCTTCGAGGCGTTATGAATCAGTGAGTCGATTCAGCAATTTGGAGCGTTATGAATCAGTGAGTCGATTCATGATTCGGATCGCGTGTCAAACTGCTGAAATACGTGACTTTGGCGATCCAAACCGCGGAATCGACTCATTGATTCATAACGCTCTGAACCGCTGAATCGACTCACTGATTCATAACGCTCTGAACCACTGAATCGACTCATTGACTCATAACGTTCTGAACCGCTGAATCGACTCATTGACTCATAACGCTCTGAACCGCTGAATCGACTCATTGACTCATAACGCTCTGAACCGCTGAATCGACTCACTGACTCATAACACTCTGAACCGCTGAATCGACTCACTGACTCATAACGCTCTGAACCGCTGAATCGACTCACTGATTCATAACGCTCTGAACCGCTGAATCGACTCACTGATTCATAGCGCTCTGAACCGCTGAATCGACTCATTGACTCATAACGCTCTGAACCGCTGAATCGACTCACTGATTCATAGCGCTCTGAACCGCTGAATCGACTCATTGACTCATAACGCTCTGAACCGCTGAATCGACTCATTGACTCATAACGCTCTGAACCGCTGAATCGACTCACTGATTCATAACGCTCTGAACCGCTGAATCGACTCACTGACTCATAACGCTCTGAACCGCTGAATCGACTCATTGACTCATAACGCTCTGAACCGCTGAATCGACTCACTGACTCATAACGCTCTGAACCGCTGAATCGACTCATTGACTCATAACGCTCTGAACCGCTGAATCGACTCACTGACTCATAACGCTCTGAACCGCTGAATCGACTCATTGACTCATAACGCTCTGAACCGCTGAATCGACTCACTGACTCATAACGCTCTGAACCGCTGAATCGACTCACTGACTCATAACGCTCTGAACCGCTGAATCGACTCACTGACTCATAACGCTCTGAACCGCTGAATCGACTCACTGATTCATAACGCTCTGAACCGCTGAATCGACTCACTGATTCATAACGCTCTGAACCGCTGAATCGACTCACTGACTCATAACGCTCTGAACCGCTGAATCGACTCATTGACTCATAACGCTCTGAACCGCTGAATCGACACACTGACTCATAACGCTCTGAACCGCTGAATCGACTCACTGACTCATAATGCTCTGAACCGCTGAATCGACTCACTGATTCATAACGCTCTGAACCGCTGAATCGACTCACTGACTCATAACGCTCTGAACCGCTGAATCGACTCACTGACTCATAACGCTCTGAACCGCTGAATCGACTCACTGATTCATAACGCTCTGAACCGCTGAATCGACTCACTGACTCATAACGCTCTGAACCGCTGAATCGACTCACTGACTCATAACGCTCTGAACCGCTGAATCGACTCACTGACTCATAACGCTCTGAACCGCTGAATCGACTCACTGACTCATAACGCTCTGAACCGCTGAATCGACTCACTGACTCATAACGCTCTGAACCGCTGAATCGACTCACTGACTCATAACGCTCTGAACCGCTGAATCGACTCACTGATTCATAACGCTCTGAACCGCTGAATCGACTCACTGACTCATAACGCTCTGAACCGCTGAATCGACTCACTGACTCATAACGCTCTGAACCGCTGAATCGACTCACTGATTCATAACGCTCTGAACCGCTGAATCGACTCACTGACTCATAACGCTCTGAACCGCTGAATCGACTCACTGACTCATAACGCTCTGAACCGCTGAATCGACTCACTGACTCATAACGCTCTGAACCGCTGAATCGACTCATTGACTCATAACGCTCTGAACCGCTGAATCGACTCACTGATTCATAACGCTCTGAACCGCTGAATCGACTCACTGACTCATAACGCTCTGAACCGCTGAATCGACTCATTGACTCATAACGCTCTGAACCGCTGAATCGACTCACTGATTCATAACGCTCTGAACCGCTGAATCGACTCATTGACTCATAACGCTCTGAACCGCTGAATCGACTCACTGACTCATAACGCTCTGAACCGCTGAATCAACTCACTGACTCATAACGCTCTGAACCGCTGAATCGACTCACTGATTCATAACGCTCTGAACCGCTGAATCGACTCACTGACTCATAACGCTCTGAACCGCTGAATCGACTCATTGACTCATAACGCTCTGAACCGCTGAATCGACTCACTGACTCATAACGCTCTGAACCGCTGAATCGACTCATTGACTCATAACGCTCTGAACCGCTGAATCGACTCACTGACTCATAACGCTCTGAACCGCTGAATCGACTCATTGACTCATAACGCTCTGAACCGCTGAATCGACTCACTGACTCATAACGCTCTGAACCGCTGAATCGACTCACTGATTCATAACGCTCTGAACCGCTGAATCGACTCACTGACTCATAACGCTCTGAACCGCTGAATCGACTCACTGACTCATAACGCTCTGAACCGCTGAATCGACTCACTGATTCATAACGCTCTGAACCGCTGAATCGACTCACTGATTCATAACGCTCTGAACCGCTGAATCGACTCACTGACTCATAACGCTCTGAACCGCTGAATCGACTCATTGACTCATAACGCTCTGAACCGCTGAATCGACACACTGACTCATAACGCTCTGAACCGCTGAATCGACTCACTGACTCATAATGCTCTGAACCGCTGAATCGACTCACTGATTCATAACGCTCTGAACCGCTGAATCGACTCACTGACTCATAACGCTCTGAACCGCTGAATCGACTCACTGACTCATAACGCTCTGAACCGCTGAATCGACTCACTGATTCATAACGCTCTGAACCGCTGAATCGACTCACTGACTCATAACGCTCTGAACCGCTGAATCGACTCACTGACTCATAACGCTCTGAACCGCTGAATCGACTCACTGACTCATAACGCTCTGAACCGCTGAATCGACTCACTGACTCATAACGCTCTGAACCGCTGAATCGACTCACTGACTCATAACGCTCTGAACCGCTGAATCGACTCACTGACTCATAACGCTCTGAACCGCTGAATCGACTCACTGATTCATAACGCTCTGAACCGCTGAATCGACTCACTGACTCATAACGCTCTGAACCGCTGAATCGACTCACTGACTCATAACGCTCTGAACCGCTGAATCGACTCACTGATTCATAACGCTCTGAACCACTGAATCGACTCACTGACTCATAACGCTCTGAACCGCTGAATCGACTCACTGACTCATAACGCTCTGAACCGCTGAATCGACTCACTGACTCATAACGCTCTGAACCGCTGAATCGACTCACTGATTCATAACGCTCTGAACCGCTGAATCGACTCACTGACTCATAACGCTCTGAACCGCTGAATCGACTCACTGATTCATAACGCTCTGAACCGCTGAATCGACTCACTGACTCATAACGCTCTGAACCGCTGAATCGACTCACTGACTCATAACGCTCTGAACCGCTGAATCGACTCACTGACTCATAACGCTCTGAACCGCTGAATCGACTCACTGACTCATAACGCTCTGAAGCTTCATGATGCTGTTCTGAAACTGCTTTGCTCTTTTGCTGTTATGTTTGTTGGCCAATGGGAGTTTGCGCTTCATCATGGTTTCACTGGTATCTATGGTTGCTCCGCGGGGTTTGCAGCTTTTCGATGACGTTCACGTCGGGTAATTACGTCACTTCAAAGCGTTCCCATGGCAACAGGGGGAAATGGCAGCTCTTGTGTGAAGTAAACGAACATTTTTCAACTTTCTGCTAATATATATATGTGACTTTATTTGCAACGAAAATGCGGGGATTATGAAATCATGCTAGCCCCGCATATTTTGCACATGGAAATAGGAAATTTATGCGGCGAAAGTGCGGCGTATTTGAAAAAATGCGGCCCCCGCATAAATATGCGGACTTTGGCTGATTATGCGTTAAATCATGCGATCGCATAATCACGCTTTTCTGGAGGGACTGATATATATGCTGAATGAGGCAAAAAAAAATTTGGCCCCACCAAATCTCACTCCAAGATTTTTCTAAAAGTTGCCAGCTCTCTGTATCTTGAACACGTTGTGATAGCTTAGCAGGCTAATCAGTGAACTTGCCAACTCAAATGTATGCATTAGTTTAGCAGGCAATGCTGATTGTTTAGTTGTCAGCCATAAAATGTACCACATGTTAGCTAACTGAAATGTTTAATTAGCTTTAATGTGTCTTAGCGTTATATCAGCTCAGTCTCGTTCACAAGGCAAACCATGAAGTAAAATATCCAACTTAAAAGTCTCTGGTATATTTAAGTTGAAGAATGAACACATGCTAGCAGCTAACTCTACGCGGTGGATCAATGCTCTAGCCTGATAGACATAAACACTCCGTTTGTTAAAATAGTTTTATTAGCTGAATGAAGTACCACACACAGACTAAGAAACAAATGCTGGTATGATCTATACAATATATTTAAAATTCAAAACGGCTATGAATATTCTGTAGAAAAACACAAGCAGTAAAAATGTACAGCTACATCAGAGACTGCGTCATGTAGAAAACGCTGGGATGGCGGAAGACGAACGCTCTTCATCTCCAGCGATGACGAGGGGACAATCGTTCATCTGTGAGACGAGCAGTTTGGACCCAGGACCGGACGGTCACCATGGAAACAGATGCAGGTATGTACAGGTGAGGTTTCAGGTCTTCGCTAATACAGAGTCAATCTGGATCCGTCTGAGTGTGGCGTGCCGCGCGTTCTTCCTCGGCTGTTTACGTCTGATTTTTAAAATCAATATAATATGGGATAATAAATAAACGTTAAAATTTTGTCGTATTCGAACGTTAAAATTACATCTACGCCACAATCAGCCACTTAATCTCTTCATTTCTTTGAGTGTGACACACACGAGGGAAATGTACAATCCATTTTTGCGAATCCATCAGTGGGTGGGGCTTAGGATGAGAAGGCCACGCCCCCTGTGTCTTCCCGCCTCTTCTGAAACAAACAGGAATTTATATCGTTAAAGAGCGTAGCTACTATTTAAACTAGCAAAACGTAAGGTTTGACCTCTTACGAACCTCGTTATCTTGCCGTTGCGCTGAGGAGGGAGAGGGGCTGTTGTCACCATGGCAACCGTTGTGCTCCACCTCTCTTTCCCTCCTTCCAGTCCCGCCCCCGACTGGCCAACTCAGACGCCCTAAAGGAAATCATCGTCAACTTTGTTCGATAGTTCCATAACGTGAGATATTTCCGTGCAATTTTTATTTACCTGGTTGTTGTGGGACGGCAAACTCGTGGCCGTGGTTCGTGTAGGGCGACGTACGGTGGCCTGCAGGAGACAAACACAAAAACATTTTCAGCAAACCTTCATAAAAGGTCCTCAAATAAGCCAAAGGATTTGTTAATGGTCTCACTGAGGTAGTGTCGATATTTTGTGGCGCGATGTTTAGCTGCGGTCGGTCCGGACTGCTCTCTCAGGCCCCCTGCTGGACACACAGAGGATTACAGTTCACTGATGTTCGTTCAAACGCACGTATTTGAAGGCGACGCCTGGTTTTAAACACTCACTCTGAGACGTCACGCCGCTCTGCGTCCTCCGCCGCTCAGGGGGAGCTGCTGCGTTCTCCATGTGGTTGGACGGAACGGCGGCGAGAAGACCTGACGGATGAATGAAAGTGAGAAGGAGAAAATGGAGAACTTGGTAAAAGTTGAGGTTGAACGCGCTCTTACTGAGTCCGCGGTATCTGGACAGCTGCTGGTAGATCTGCCTCATCCTCTCGATGTTCAGGCGGCTGGCCTCCGCGTGGTTCACCATCGGTTTGGGATAGTCCACGCCGATCACGCATTTGGCGGCGAGCTGCACGTCGTCCGGCGCGTTCCAGGGGTCGTAGATGAACTTGTCTGGAAAATCTCGTAGGACAGGTAAGTAACGTCTGGAATCAAAGGGAGAGATTAAACCTGCGCCATCACAACCTCCACAAAACCAGTGAACAAACAAACATACAGACGTCAAGAGATAACACTGAGGATTGAGCAGAATTCAGATCGGAACTGAGTCAGATCATTTCAGTGTGAATCTGAACTGAATCAGCTCATTTGAGTGTGAATCTGAACTGAATCAGCTCCTTTGAGTGTGAATCTGAACTGAATCAGCTCATTTGAGTGTGAATCTGAACTGAATCAGCTCCTTTGTGTGTGAATCTGAACTGAATCAGCTCCTTTGAGTGTGAATCTGAACTGAATCAGCTCCTTTGAGTGTGAATCTGAACTGAATCAGCTCCTTTGAGTGTGAATCTGAACTGAATCAGCTCCTTTGAGTGTGAATCTGAACTGAATCAGCTCCTTTGAGTGTGAATCTGAACTGAATCAGCTCCTTTGAGTGTGAATCTGAACTGAATCAGCTCCTTTGAGTGTGAATCTGAACTGAGTCAGCTCCTTTGAGTGTGAATCTGAACTGAGTCAGCTCATTTGAGTGTGAATCTGAACTGAATCAGCTCCTTTGAGTGTGAATCTGAACTGAATCAGCTCATTTGAGTGTGAATCTGAACTGAGTCAGCTCCTTTGAGTGTGAATCTGAACTGAGTCAGCTCCTTTGAGTGTGAATCTGAACTGAATCAGCTCCTTTGAGTGTGAATCTGAACTGAATCAGCTCCTTTGAGTGTGAATCTGAACTGAGTCAGCTCCTTTGAGTGTGAATCTGAACTGAATCAGCTCATTTGAGTGTGAATCTGAACTGAATCAGCTCCTTTGAGTGTGAATCTGAATTGAATCAGCTCCTTTGAGTGTGAATCTGAACTGAATCAGCTGCTTTGAGTGTGAATCTAAACTGAATCAGCTCCTTTGAGTGTGAATCTGAACTGAGTCGGCTCCTTTGAGTGTGAATCTGAACTGAATCAGCTCCTTTGAGTGTGAATCTGAACTGAATAAGCTCCTTTGAGTGTGAATCTGAATTGAATCAGCTCCTTTGAGTGTGAATCTGAATTGAATCAGCTCCTTTGAGTGTGAATCTGAATTGAATCAGCTCCTTTGAGTGTGAATCTGAAATGAATCAGCTCCTTTGAGTGTGAATCTGAACTGAATCAGCTCCTTTGAGTGTGAATCTGAACTGAATAAGCTCCTTTGAGTGTGAATCTGAATTGAATCAGCTCCTTTGAGTGTGAAACTGAACTGAATCAGCTCCTTTGAGTGTGAATCTGAAGTGAGTCAGCTCCTTTGAGTGTGAATCTGAACTGAATCAGCTCCTTTGAGTGTGAATCTGAAGTGAGTCAGCTCCTTTGAGTGTGAATCTGAATTGAATCAGCTCCTTTGAGTGTGAATCTGAACTGAGTCAGCTCCTTTGAGTGTGAATCTGAACTGAGTCAGCTCCTTTGAGTGTGAATCTGAACTGAGTCAGCTCCTTTGAGGTGTGAATCTGAACTGAATCAGCTCCTTTGAGTGTGAATCTGAACTGAATCAGCTCCTTTGAGTGTGAATCTGAACTGAATCAGCTCCTTTGAGTGTGAATCTGAACTGAATCAGTTACTGAAAAATTATATGTATTAAAAATGAATAATATTTTTAATCTGATCATTTCCGTAGGTGATTATAGGTGAATTCTGCTCAGTCCCGGTGTGGAGCGGTGCGGATACCCACCTTATATAGTCTCCGTTGGGGTCGATCCTCCGGCCGAATCCCACGGGACAGTAGCAGTGGAAGAACTGCTGGAAGAAGGAGCTGCAGGAGTGGCAGAGCCAGCTGCCTGCGTTCACACTCCAGTCGGCGTCCAGCAGCAGCTCCTCGAACACCTGCGAACACCACAGCGTTACCACAGCGCCCGACACACACCGGCCCTTACCCATGATGCTCTGGGGCCGTACCTTCATGCCCTCCTCCCAGCTGATCCACAGGTCTCCGCGGGTCAGGAAACAGGCCACGGCGTGCCGCGCCAGGTGATGGATCCAGCCCTCCTGACGCAGCTGGGTCATGATGGCGTCGATCCAGGGGAAACCCGTCCGGGCCTCGGCCCACTTGGCCAGCGCCTCAGCGTTCCTGTCCCACGGGATGCGGATGCAGATGGGGTTTCCCTCCACGCGGTCGAAGCGCGGGTTGTTGGTGGCGGCCGTGTAGAAGAACTCCCTCCACAGGATCTTGTCGTACAGAGAGATGGACGGGTTTCCGTTGTTCTTCACCTGCGCAAACACACAGACAGCATAACTATACATCTCTCAACATAACGAAATGACGTTATTTAAATCAGATATAAATCATATTTGAATATCAATTTAAATGTGATATATTATAATATTAGCATATATAATTTTTTTAAATTGGATATAAGGTTTTAAATTGGATATATTACAATACATTTAAAGTAAGTTTTTAAAGTTAAGTGTATTATCAATTATATTTTAATATCAATTTAAATTTGAAATAATTATTAACATATATCATTTTAAAAGGTTATATCATTACAATATATTTTAAGTACATTTTAATTTTAAGCATATCATGTAAATTATATATTAAAAGGTTTTAAATTTGATATAATTAACATATAAATATACAATCTTAATGTTTTAAATTGGATATATTACAATATATTTAAGTAAGTCTTTAAAGTTAAGTGTGTTATAAATTACATTTTAATATCAATTTAAATTTGATATAATTATTAACACATATATAATCTTAAAATGTTTTAAATTAGATGCATTACAATAAATTAAGTGACTTTTTTAAAGTGAAATGCATTATAAATTACATTTTAAAATCAATTTAAATGAGATGTATTATAATAGGAACTTATATGACTTAAAATGTTACTTATTAATGGTTAAATGAGATATATCATAATAAAAAATACATCATTTAAGGGGTTTTTAATATACAAGTTATCCTTTAAGTGAGTTTTTGATCTAATGCATTGTAATATATAGTTAATGAGATGTAATGAGGCTTTATTGAGTAGTGCACCTTCTTGTAGAGCTGTGTGAGTTTGCAGTGGAACAGGCGGCAGGACAGGCAGCCGAAGCGCAGGAACGGACTCAAGCCCAGCGGACTGGCCAGCAGCGGACTGGAGTTCATCTTCGGACGCTCGAAGTTCTCCTGCCACGCCTGAAAGAGAGAGACGTCTCAGGAAACGTGTCGCCGGTGTGTGAGTGTGTGTGTGTGTGTGTGTGCCGTCATACCGCGGTAGAGTCCGGTCCGAGGTGGCGATCCATGCGCCTCAGCGCCTCTGATTCTCCTCCGGGCCAAACGGCAGGAGCCAGACCCTCGGTGTCGAACCCTGAGCGCAAACACACCCATCATGCACCGCTCTGACCACACTGGATCTGTGTGTGTGTGTGTGTGTGTGTGCGAGTGTTACCCAGCTCCTCCAGCAGGGGGACGCCGTATTCCTCTCCGTGGTTGTCGCTGACGGGCGTCACACAGTTTCCCATCAGCTCTCGGGTGGGCGGCTCGAGGGGCGGCTCGGGCGGCTCCATGGTGCTCACCAGCATCTGGAAGCGCTTGTACGTGAGCGGAGGCTGCCCGCCGTTCAGCTCGATGATCCTGAGAGCCAATCAGATATCAGAGCGCCGTTCTGACTCACTCATGAACAGTATGATTGTGAAAGTGTCGAGCGCTCACCGGTCCAGGTCGTAGAGCGTGTGCGAGACCTTCACCACGACCTCCACGCCCGCCTCACACGCCAGCTTTTTTATGGCAGCATCTCGCTCCTTCCCGAACGGCTCCGAGTCGCACTCGAACGTCAGCCGCGACACCTTCCACTCCTGACACAAACACACAGAGCTCATGAGAAACGGGCGTTCAGTGATGTGGTCAGTCAGCAGCGGTGACCAGCGCTACCTTGAAGAGCCGAGGGAAGATGTTAGCCGGTTGACCGCGGATGACGAACAGGCGAGAGTTGAGTTTGCGCAGACTAGAGTCCAGATCCTCCAAACTCTGCAGCAGAAACCTGACGCAAACACACAGGACAATACAGCGTTACATCCAGCAATGCAAAGCGTGGGATGCAGTGGGGTAAAGCGCGCCGCCACTGGACTCTAGAGCAGTGGAGGCGTGTTCTCTGAGTGACCAATCACGCTTCTCTGTCTGACAATCCCATGGACGAGTCTGGGTTTGGCGGTCGCCAGGGGAACGGGACTTGCCTGACTGCATTGTGCCAAGTGTGAAGTTTGGTGGAGGGGGGATTATGGGGTGGGCTTGTTTTTCAGGGGTTAGTTCCAGTGAAAGGAACTCTTAATGCTTCACCAAGACATTTTGGACAATTTCATGCTCCCAACTTTGTGGGACCAGTTTGGGGACGGCCCCTTCCACAAACTAAACGATCAAATTACACTTCAAATACATGTTTTCCAAAGATCATTTTTGAAGCTTTAAATCGTCCGTCGCCATCTTGGCAGCGCGTCACTATACCCGGATAACTGAAGATGGGCAAAGAGGCGGGGCGTGGGCGGAGCTGAGCTGCCTGAAACCACGCCCACATAGCTCGACCTTAGCAATCCACCTGTCCCTCAAATGGCCACGCCCTTAATTATGCAGATCTTTAAGGCTTAATATATCATAGATGTCCATAATAAAGGCTAGATGTCTTGCGGCGGAGTCTCTAACGTCATCAGTGGCGGCCATCTTGTCACAGGCAGGGGCGAGTGATCTGAACACAAACTCTCATCTCGCTGAAATCTGGACGGATTTACAAACGTTATTAACGTGGCTATAATTCTGGATGCTTGAACAAATTATGAATAATTTTTCATAAGTGTGCAGTGTCATTACATCTCTGACGTTTATAACAAACCAAACAGTTTGAAAATTGAGCAAGTTATGGTTATTTAAAAAGTGCAAGCACCATTAAAACACAATGAGTGAGCGAGCTGACTGTGACAAGATGGCCGCCAGGTGCGGACGCCGCCCTCCATTGGCCAGCAGACCAAGCGGACGAGACATCTAGCCTTTATTATGGATATCTATGCTTAATATAATATAAATGGATGAGTTATAGAATACCCCCCCCCCCTCACAGTCATCATGACCAAAACCCCTCCGTACACGCGTGTTCTTCTGCTGTAAAGCTGTAACATGAGGGAGACACAGATCTGACTCGGCCTCTAGTGGCCAGTCGATGAACTGCAGGTTAAGTCACTTCCTGTCGGATTCAGAGAGACATGAGGTTCAGCCCGAACAACGCACGTTCCCAGAATAACCGTCTGACGGAGCTGCAGCTGGCGGGAGGAAAGTAGGTCGTTGCTGTGGAAACCGGACCGGTTCCCTGACGTGAACACACCATAAAGAGTCGGATCTGACAATAACACTGCGCTAACCAGGAAATACATCATCATCACTGAGTCAAAGACATTCAGAGGCACATCTGAGCCTCATTCCTCTCATGTGACCCTGGACCAGGGGTGTCCAAAGTCTCGATCACATGACCACTGCACAGCCAATGAGAAGCGTTCGAGTTCGGCGCAGAGGTCTCCAGTACGAGCGGCACATCTCTCTGTGATTTGATTGAATCTAAATCCAGTTAAACAGCGCTGACTTAATCAACAACACTAACCTGCAAATCAGCCGAGCCCATTCAGTTAAAACACATTCAAACAACAATTCACCAACATTATCATGCGTTTACTGAAACACTACCTGTAACCGTGGTAACACTGCCTGTAACCGTGGTAACACTGCCTGTAACCGTGGTAACACTGCCTGTAACCTGGGTAACACTGCCTGTAACCGTGGTAACACTGCCTGTAACCGTGGTAACACTGCCTGTAACCTGGGTAACACTGCCTGTAACCGTGGTAACACTGCCTGTAACCGTGGTAACACTGCCTGTAACCTGGGTAACACTGCCTGTAACCGTGGTAACACTGCCTGTAACCGTGGTAACACTGCCTGTAACCTGGGTAACACTGCCTGTAACCGTGGTAACACTGCCTGTAACCGTGGTAACACTACCTGTAACCTGGGTAACACTACCTGTAACCGTGGTAACACTGCCTGTAACCTGGGCAACACTGCCTGTAACCGTGGTAACACTACCTGTAACCTGGGTAACACTACCTGTAACCGTGGTAACACTGCCTGTAACCTGGGTAACACTAGCTGTAACCGTGGTAACACTGAACCTGGGTAACACTACCTGTAACCGTGGTAACACTGCCTGTAACCTGGGTAACACTACCTGTAACCTGGGTAACACTGCCTGTAACCGTGGTAACACTGCCTGTAACCTGGGTAACACTACCTGTAACCGTGGTAACACTGCCTGTAACCTGGGTAACACTACCTGTAACCGTGGTAACACTGAACCTGGGTAACACTACCTGTAACCGTGGTAACACTGCCTGTAACCGTGGTAACACTGCCTGTAACCTGGGTAACACTACCTGTAACCTGGGTAACACTACCTGTAACCGTGGTAACACTGCCTGTAACCTGGGTAACACTACCTGTAACTTGGGTAACACTACCTGTAACCGTGGTAACACTGCCTGTAACCTGGGTAACACTACCTGTAACCGTGGTAACACTGCCTGTAACCTGGGTAACACTACCTGTAACTGTGGTAACACTGCCTGTAACCGTGGTAACACTGCCTGTAACCTGGGTAACACTACCTGTAACCGTGGTAATTTGTCAGAAATGTAGGTCAATATCTAGTTTTATTTTATTTGTAACATGTATTAAATGAGTAATAAAGGCCAAATTACAGATTATTTTTGTCATAAACTTGCAGTTTTGTGCGTTTGTATTTATATGTTTATAGACTAAATACCTTAAAGACATTCTAGATATAGAAATATATATATTTACTTTTTGCCTTGTGTGCGCTGCAAAAAATGCTGTCATTTAGTATTTTTGTCTTGCTTCTAGTATAAATATATCTAAAAATTGCACTTACAAGATAAATTAAATGACTTTAGATATTTGTTCTTATTTTCTGGAAAATAAAATGAAATTGAAGTGAGTTTTTGGTTAAAAAAAGCAAATATATCTGCCAATGTGATGAGAACAATAATGTTGGGAATCTTGTTTATCGTGTCCCAAACAGAAACCAGATTATTTTTCTAATCCATTGGCAGATCATTTGGTTTATTTCAAGAAAAACCTCAATTCATGTTCATTCCCCAGGAATCAAGAAAAAATAAGCATTTTCCTTAGTAAACGCATCTTGATGTGAGAATTTGTCGATATTTGGACTGGAGAAAGACAGAAGTACCACGTAAGAAAAGTGTTTATTGCAGTGTGATCTCAATAGAGCACTTATTACATTACAGTTCTAACTCAGCAATAATATTTACATTTCACCCATTAAAACTTTTTGGTTGATGAAAGTTTTACAGATATTGTTAAATATCTATACATTTCCCGTGTCTTATCTACTGTCAGCTCAAGCTTCAGTCAAATCGGTCATGTTTCCAAGAAACAACACTGCAAAAAATGCTTTTCTTACTCAGTATTTTTGTCTTGTTTTCAGTCCAAATATCTAGAAAATCTTACATTAAGAAGCATTTACTAGACCAGCAAAATAATCTGCCAATGGGGTAAGAAAAATAATCTTAATTCAAACAGAAAACTAGATTATTTTGCTTATTTTAAGCAAAAACTCCCTTAATTTTGAGTTATTTTCCCCCAAAACAAGACAAAAACCTTTGCTGGTCTAGTAAATGCTTCTTAATGTAAGATTTTTTAGATATTTGGACTGAAAACAAGACAAAAATACTGAGTAAGAAAAGCATTTTTGCAGTGAAAACATGTCATACACACACACACATATATA
>CM042263.1:38312712-38335212 GCA_023566225.1 Romanogobio albipinnatus
GGACAGGAAACGCACACTGACACTAGTTCTCGTGTGTTTGCAGTGACGAGGAGCTGGAGGACTATAAAGCGCTGCTGTACCTGCCCATCGCTCCGGAGGTCGAGGACCCTGAGGAGAACCCGTTCGGCCCTCCTCCTGACGCCGCAGGTCAGAACGCCACGCCCGAGGACGGCTCCGCCCACACCGGCCCCGGGGACAAAAAACAGCGGCAGCCGTCGGCGGACGGAGCGCCGCCCAAGAAGAAGATCCGCACCACCACCATCGAGCTGCAGGGCGTCCCGAGCGATGGTGAGCATCGCATCCTCCACTTCTGCTCGCCGTGAGTTCACGCCGCTGACCTCTGACCTCTCTATCTGTGTTTCCCTCAGAGGTTCATCCCTTACTGGGTGTGAAGGGCGACAGTAAGTCGAAGAAGAAGGCGGCGGGGCGACCCAAGGGATCTAAAGGTAAAGACAAAGACTCTCCGTTCAGACCCAAAGTCTGCCGGGACAGAGCAGAGGGGCTGGGGACGCCAGGTAAGACCCCGCTGCGACCTTTGACCCGTGGCTGCGGCGCGGCTTGAGCTCAGCTGTGATTGGCCGCGTCTACTTCCTGCTTGCCTTCCTGTCCTTCCTGCTCTGACCCCTGTAGCGCATGTGTGCGAGATCGAATGCTTCAGGTCTACTTCCTCTGCGACAGACCCCATTATTCCCATGATGCAACACTGTGATGTTTTGAACGATTCAAGTCTTTACGGGATTTCGCATTATTTTTAATAGTTTTGTTCGTTTTAATGCTTTCGTTTGTTCATATGGTTCAATCACCTTATTTATCGCAACGTTAAATTGAATCCAATAATTGCACTGTCATACAGTTTCAAATGTTTTTTAGATTTGTTTGTTGTCATTTTCTAGTCCTTATTTTGACATTCGCCAAATAAAATTTAAATATAATTTGCTCAATTTCCCATTTTTAAAATTACCGTACAGTTGTGCATTTGCTCATTGTTTTTGTTTATTTTCACTGCGACCGAACAAATCCTTCCCATGATGCCCTGCAACAAAACATTTGATTGATTTATCAACATGTTATTTGTAATGTCGTAATCGCGACTCTTTTATCACTACGAAAATTAGCTTTTAAGCGTGAACGATTCAGATTTGAAAGTGTACATACGACTCGCTCGTCTCGTAAAGATTCAATGAGTCATGAGTCATTTTGAAAGAATCAGTTCAAAAGAGCCGTATGTTTGTGAATTGGACGATGCGGAGTGCTAATTTGGTATGATTTATGTACTATTATAGTATTTATTTCATTTTCATCATCATTTTGAGTGAATTTATAATCGTATCATCTAATTTTGGTTTTATTTCGTCTTTATTTTAATTAGCGAAAATGATTTTTACGTTTTAGTTAACGATAACAACACCGCTCTGCAGCATTTCCATGATGTTCAGATCGTTCACGTCGTGTATTTAAGCGCATGAAAGATTCGCTCAATAATACATGTGTATTTCTCCTATAAATGGATCAAAATGAGCTTCAGTTTTGGTGTAGATTTGCATTGCTCTGTCGCTTCGCTCTTTACGTTGACCTGAAGGATGCGTTTTTATTTATAACATTTATTTTAATTTGACATTTTAAGATGTTAAATTTAACCAAACAAACGCTGTTCTTTCAGGAAATCTTGTGTCGGCGGTGTACAAGCAGCACGAGGTGCAGGGATTGGACTGAAGCTGCAGCGCCCCCTGTCTGTGTGGATGAATGAAGCCTCTTTATATGAACTCTATGGACTGTATTTGTGTTGCATTATTACAGAAGGACGTCACCGCTCAACAGCGCCACCGTTTGAAGCCCGGCTGCTTCGTTTCCTTGCTTGGAGAGCGATAGGAAGAGGGAAGCATGTCATTTTATTTAGAGTAGATGTCTCTGTGTATAAGCACTATACTCAGATATATTTGTTTTGTTTTCTGTGAGATCTCTGGACTGGTCGTGTTTTTTTTATACATATTAAACCAGTTTGTTTTTTTTGAGATTGTGGTTTTAATGCGTTTTGATACACATGTCTTCAGAGGGACATCTCTGGAATAAATCATGAGGTGAAAAACGTGTTGTTCTGCGTCCATCCAGCCGGTGGCGCCAGTGGTGTGTCAGAGAAAAAGAGGGAGAAAGAAAGACATTTTTCTGTTATTCGGTTCCATTTTGTGCTTTTTCTTCTGTTGGATTCCATTTTGTGTTTTTGTGTTTTATTCTTAAACATTTAAAGTGGTCAGAGTTTGTCCCTAATCATCTTGTGAAGAATAATCCTCATGTTCGTTATTACTGATAATCACATTCCTATTGAAACGCAAAAACATTATATTACATTTGGTAATTGTGTCGAAATTGGGATAAATATAAATTAAGATGATATTTGTCAAGTAGTCTTTAGGGAAACGATGGAAAATATGGTAATCCAACCTGAAAATCCCCTCAGTATACACACTTGACAGAAATATGCTCTTTGAGAGTGTAATGTAATGTATTTCTGAATTCGTTGGTCAAAATGGCTCAGTTCAGAGAATTAAATAAAGTTTTGCTGTCTCATGACAGATTTCACCGAACTTCAATGGAGCAAAAAAACACTTGAGGTAGCTAATTAAAATCTCATCTTTATTACAACCACATGTACATCATATTCCAAGAAAACGGTTTCTAAAAGTGGAAACGAGCAAAATCCGACGAGAGAGGCAGAGTTCCGTTAATAGCGCCGTTCAAATCCGTTATTCACAGCGGTTGACTCACGGTGAAAATGGCGTCACGTGATTTCACCTCAGAAACGCCGAGGGCGGGAAAGCGAGATGCGTCGCAGAGAGTCACAGTTGTGAGGAGAAAAATTGTAAACACTCCAGTGCTCGTGCACCAAAAATAGTGCAGGTGGGGGGAATCCTGATTTTCTGCTCAAAATAAAGATCCGCAAGTATCCCACGATGTCAGGTGACTCCGAAAATACTTCATCTGCTACTTTGGAAAATAATTAGGCCTCGTTCATGAAACGGGAGCAGAACGAATTTGTGTAAAGGCCCGTTTCCACCAAGAACCATAACTATAAAGATATATATACCGATACAGCGATATCGTTCTGTTTATCATTTAAAATGCCCTTTAAAGGGATAGTTCACCCAAAAATTAACATGTCCCCATGATTTACTCTCTCAGACGAACACAGAGTTATATTAATAAAATATCCTGGCTATTCCAAGCTTTATAATATCCGTTTCTGTTTGGAAGTCCATAAAAGCGCATCTATCCATCATATAACTGCTCCACACAGCTCCGGGGTGGTTAAAGGCCTTCTGAAGCGATGCATTTGTGTGAGAAACATATCCATATTTAACACTTTACAAACTGATATCTCTAACTGTCGACCGCATGCTCTATTCTAGTTCTCTCGCGAACCAAGTTTTGTTTTGCTTTATCCCCTGCGCTTAATCGTCACTGGAACTTGCGCTTAGGATTAGGGTTAACCCTATGTCATACACTGGAACACCAGTCTCTCGTGAGCGTGCGGGCGACAGATAGCGGAAGTTAGAGATTACAGTTTGTAAATTGTTAAATATGGACAAGTTTCTCACACAAGCGCATCGCTTCAGAAGGCCTTTATTAACCACCCCGGAGCTGTGTGGAGCAGTTATATGATGGATAGATGCACTTTTATGATGGATAGATGCACTTTTATGATAGATAGATGCACTTTTATGATGGATAGATTCACTTTTATGATGGATGGATGCACTTTTATGATGGACGGATGCACTTTTATGATGGATGGATGCACTTTTATGATGGACAGATGCACTTTTATGATGATAGATGCACTTTTATGATGGACGGATGCACTTTTATGATGGAAAGATACACTTTTATGATGGAAAGATACACTTTTATGATGGATGGATGCACTTTTATGACGGATAGATGCACTTTTATGATGGATAGATGCACTTTTATGATGGACGGATGCACTTTTATGATGGAAAGATACACTTTTATGATGGAAAGATACACTTTTATGATGGATGGATGCACTTTTATGACGGATAGATGCACTTTTATGATGGATAGATGCACTTTTATGATGGATGGATGCACTTTGTTGATGGACGGATGCACTTTTATGATGGATAGATGCACTTTTAAGATGGATGGATGCACTTTTATGATGGACGGATGCACTTTTATGATGGACAGATGCACTTTTATGATGGACAGATGCACTTTTATGATGGACGGATGCACTTTTATGATGGACAGATGCACTTTTATGATGGACGGATGCACTTTTATGATGGACAGATGCACTTTTATGATGGACAGATGCACTTTTATGATGGACGGATGCACTTTTATGATGGACAGATGCACTTTTATGATGGACAGATGCACTTTTATGATGGACGGATGCACTTTTATGATGGACAGATGCACTTTTATGATGGATAGATGCACTTTTATGATGGACGGATGCACTTTTATGATGGACGGATGCACTTTTATGATGGACAGATGCACTTTTATGATGGAAAGATGCACTTCAAAACAGAAACAGTCTTTCGCTGCCATTATAATGCTTGGTATTAGCCAGGATATTTTAATATAACTCTGATTGTGTTCGTCTGAGAGAAGAGTGTCATACACATCTAGGATGACCTGAGGGAGCGTAAATCATTGAGTCATTTTCATTTTTGGGTGAACTATCACTTTAAAGCAGGATTGATTCTGATTGGCTGATAATATCATTCATCGGCTCGGGGGAAAATTGATGGTTATTGTCTTTGGTGTGAACTGCCTTTAATCGTTCAGAAAATGCCTTTATTTACCTCAATTTGTGCTAAATTCATTCCGCTCGCGTTTCACGATGCCCATTGTAAAGTTGAAACCCCCTGAAAATATAATTCTGCACGTTAATAAACGAACAGTTCAGTGCGTCGACTTTCTCACCAGACTGTACTGACACCACTCGTGTTCTCGTCCGAGTCCTTATAAAAGTTCTTTGTTCCTTTTTGTGACATCAATTGTGAAGAGCACAAGAAAAATAGCTTTAAAAATACTCTACAGAACTACAGTTATAGTGCAAGAACCCGCACACACACACACACACACACTCATGTTTCCGCTGCCTGATCTCCAGCATGACCCTGAACACCCAATCATCGGCTCCGACTCACGGTCCGCCGTTAGATTAGCTGATGTTATTCCCAGAGAATCGCGATTGAACGGTGGGGCTATGCTAACGCCGCAAATTCACTCAGCTAGCGGAAGACGGACCGAGAGGGGATTTTCACATTTCTGTGCAAAAAGAGACGTTATCCGGATGTCGTTCGTAGGCTATCGTTGCGAATAAATCTCACGGTTAGCACCACCTTAACTGGATCCGTAGCGTAAACTTGTCTTGGCACCAAATGAAGTTCGGTTTGTCTGGCGTTGTATTGCTTCATGCGGTCGAATCAAACTGCAGTGATTTCGCTCCATATTAATAAAACATCTTTTTTTTTACAACACAATGCAAAACAAGATACTGCAAATATAACATTTAAAAATCAATTTACTACGGTGGAAACGTCTGTATCTACAGTAAACCTCAATTTCAGGAGGTAGCTTTGTGTAGTGCGGGCGGTCCAACACACACAAACACTCACACTGCAAAAAATGCTTTTCTTACTAAGTATTTTTGTCTTGTTTCTGGTCCAAACATCTAAAAATTCTCAAAACAAGAAGCATTTACTAGCCAAATAAAAATTAATGTCTTGTTTTGGGGGGAAATAACTCAAAATTAAGGGAGTTTTTGCTTAAAGCTACACTATGTAACTTTTCTGTCCACTAGAGGTCGCCTGTTCAAAACAAAGGCGTAGTTTGATGACGCCTGGTTTGAGCGCAGAATCTTGGGACATGTGATCTTTACCTCACAGCCGGTGGACAAGAGTCGTGATAGGATAGGCAGAAATCAAGTTCATGGATGCGATTATTAACATTACTGTAGTCTGAAGCAGAGCAGGACCGAGTGTTGTGGAGCTGAGCAAGGCCGCAGGAGCGAATGAAGAGCGGGACTGTTATTATGACACGGTCGCCGGCGCCCCTTCCTCTTTTCCAGTCATGAGTATGAGGTAACGCAACTCTGTTTATCGTATTAGAAACATCGGAGTGTGTTGAAAAGGAAGTTATGACGTTCGCTTGGGGGCTGCTATGACACTTGTTCACACTGCAGTGAGAGGTACAGCGTTTCTGCTAAATAAAACCGGAAACCGAGGAACGCAGATATGACGCAATCGACAGGCGACTCCCTCAAAGCATAGCTCACACGTCCCGGTTCATTGGTTAAAATAGCCATAGATGTCCATAATAAAGGCTAGATGTCTTACGGCGGAGTCTCTAATGTCATCAGCGGCGGCCATCTTGTCACAGGCAGGGGCGAGTGATCTGAACACAAATACTCTCATCTCGCTGAAATCTGGACGGATTTACAAATGGTTTGGTTTCTTACAAACGTTATTAACGTGGCTATAATTATGGATGCTTGAACAAATTATGAATAATTTTTCATAAGTATGCAGTGTCATAACTACATCTTTGACGTTTATAACAAACCAAACAGTTTGAAAATCGGTCGAAAATTGAGCAAGTTATGGTTATTTAAAAAGTGCAAGCACCATTAAAACACAATGAGTGAGCGAGCTGACTGTGACAAGATGGCCGCCAGGTGCGGACGCAGACCAAGTGGACGAGACATCTAGCCTTTATTATGGATATCTATGAAAATAGCAATTTCTCACGATTTACAAATAGTTGGAAACATTTGGGATATTCTAAGTACTCAACTGAACAAAATAACACTGGCCTAGTGGTTTTTGGATATTTTACTGCAAAATCTTACGTAGTTCACCTTTAAAATTAGCACAATAATCTGCCAATGGGGTAAACAAAATAACCTTAATTCAAACAGAAAAGATTATTTTGCTTACCCCATTGGCAGATTATGTTGCTTATTTTAAGCACTAGACTGCTTGTCTAGTAAATGCTTCTTAATGTAAGATTTTTTAGATATTTGGACTGAAAACAAGACAAAAATACTAAGTAAGAAAGGCATTTTTTACACACTCGATGGGTGTGGCTATACAGTTGTGACGGTGAGCAGGGACGTGGGCAGCTGTAGGGCGTCTTCGCCCAGGCGCGTCCCGTGCGTCAGGAGCTCCTCTACGGTGGTCCAGTCGTCCAGGAGCTTCCGGTTCCTCAGGCGGCTCAGCTTCCTCTGGCTCAGCTCGAGAACGGTGTTATAACTGTCTCCCACAATCCCGCCGCCGTGCACCAATCCCGTCGCAGCCCCACCCCGCTGCTGCCGCTGCTTCTGCATCATGTGTTCGCGGCGCTCCGTGCGGCTCCAGTAGCGGCCCATGCGCACCTCGCTGTGGCTCTCCTCGTCCGTGCTCATGCCGCTGCGCTCGTCCGCCAGCCTCGACGCCCTGTCCCGCAGCATCTGGTTCCGCATGGCCCGCAAGTTCCCGCTCTGCGTTTTCCTAGTGGCCGCGGTGGGCATGTGTCCCTCCAAGGTGCTGTAGAGTCCGCCTCCTCCGCCCGAGCCGGTGCGGTTGGCGGGTTTGGGCCAGGTGTCGTTGGCGTCCTGACTGGGCGTGTGGCTCAGGGTGTGGAAGCGCCCGTCCCTTTGCCGACTGGGCGGCTGCTCCGTCATAAAGATCTGGGGTTCGGTGGCCGCGCGGATCTGGAGTTCTGGAGGCATATAGCGGTGCTCGTCTACTGGAGCGATCAGGGACGGTTGGCTCATCGCATGCATAGCGGCGGGGTGTGCGGCGTGACACAGCTCCGGCTCCTCCGGGAGGTTCGCGGGCGGGTCCGCTCTGTGGCTGCAGGGATGTAGTGTGGCGCTGCAGTAGTTGGGCGAGGCCGGGTGACTCGCCCGTCTGCGGTACTCCATGGGCGCGGGGCGGTGGTGTAGCGTCCGGCTCCTCCTCAGCATCCCCGTGGAGTTCGGGTGAGGCAGCGGCCGCCGCTGGCCGGACGGGGTACTGCAGGTGGAGAGCCCGGCGGGGGTGAAGAGCGAGCCGCTGCTGGAGCTGTGGCGGTTCAGACATGGCCGCTCCGCCTTGCGGTACTGCACAGACGACACCCGGGACAACCCGCGCGGCCCCACGCACACGTTCTGAGGCTGGACCGTCAGTGTTTCCGGGATGGCCTCTAGGGGGTGTTTGATCTGGCTGTCCCGCCGCTCGCGGGTACATGGCTCCCCCTGGTGGTGCATGCGGGCGTTGTAATGGCGCATGCGCTTCTCGAGCAGACGCTGGAAGCGCAGGAACTCGCCGGTGCTGACGCTGTAAAACCCAGAGTCGCTCAGCTCCGACGAGATGAAGGACTCGGACGATGGCGACCCTCCGCGACCCCGGCACTCCTCCAAACCCTCCTCTGTCTCCACCCCCGACAGCTCCCCCTGGTGGAAACTCCCGTCCGTCCAGCCCAGTCCACTGTCCAGCTCATGGTGAAGAGGCAGGTATCCCAGCGGTTTCTCCATCATGTACTCCTCGTCATCCGTCTGTCACACACACACATTATAACATTAGAGCAACTCGAGGTGAGATTACCATATCTTGTAGAAATTGTGACAGAAATGTATTACAGTACAGCAGTGTTAATTACTTTACAATGTTTATATAGTAATATATTTTAGACGGTTGTAACAATTAATATTTATCTCCTGAACTTGAATGAGCTCCTGCAACTGCCCGTCAGTGCTGGTCATGTGATCACTCTCACCCGTCAGTGCCGGTCATGTGATCACTCTCACCCGTCAGTGCCGGTCATGTGATCACTCCCACCCGTCAGTGCCGGTCATGTGATCACTCTCACCCGTCAGTGCCAGTCATGTGATCACTCTCACCCGTCAGTGCCGGTCATGTGATCACTCTCACCCGTCAGTGCCGGTCATGTGATCACTCTCACCCGTCAGTGCCGGTCATGTGATCACTCTTACCCGTCAGTGCCGGTCATGTGATCACTCTCACCCGTCAGTGCCGGTCATGTGATCAATCTCACCCGTCAGTGCCGGTCATGTGATCACTCTCACCCGTCAGTGCCGGTCATGTGATCACTCTCCCCCGTCAGTGCCGGTCATGTGATCACTCTCACCCGTCAGTGCCAGTCATGTAATGACTCTCACCCGTCAGTGCTGGTCATGTGATCACTCTCACCCGTCAGTGCTGGTCATGTGATCACTCTCACCCGTCAGTGCTGGTCATGTGATCACTCTCACCCGTCAGTGCCGGTCATGTGATCACTCTCACCCGTCAGTGCTGGTCATGTGATCACTCTCACCCATCAGTGCCGGTCATGTGATCACTCTCACCCGTCAGTGCTGGTCATGTGATCACTCTCACCCGTCAGTGCTGGTCATGTGATCAGTCTCACCCGTCAGTGCCGGTCATGTGATCACTCTCACCCGTCAGTGCCAGTCATGTGATCACTCTCACCCATCAGTGCCGGTCATGTGATCACTCTCACCCGTCAGTGCTGGTCATGTGATCAGTCTCACCCGTCAGTGCCGGTCATGTGATCACTCTCACCCGTCAGTGCCAGTCATGTGATCACTCTCACCCATCAGTGCCGGTCATGTGATCACTCTCACCCGTCAGTGCTGGTCATGTGATCACTCTCACCCGTCAGTGCTGGTCATGTGATCACTCTCACCCATCAGTGCCGGTCATGTGATCATTCTCACCCGTCAGTGCTGGTCATGTGATCACTCTCACCGCTCAGTGCTGGTCATGTGATCACTCTCACCTGTCAGTGCTGGTCATGTGATCACTCTCACCCGTCAGTGCCCGTCAGTGCTGGTCATGTGATCACTCTCACCCGTCAGTGCTGGTCATGTGATCACTCTCACCCGTCAGTACCGGTCATGTGATCACTCTCACCCATCAATGCCGGTCATGTGATCACTCTCACCCGTCAGTGCTGGTCATGTGATCACTCTCACCCGTCAGTACCGGTCATGTGATCACTCTCACCCATCAATGCCGGTCATGTGATCACTCTCACCCGTCAGTGCCGGTCATGTGATCACTCTCACCCGTCAGTGCTGGTCATGTGATCACTCTCACCCGTCAGTGCCCTTCATGTGATCACTCTCACCCGTCAGTGCCGGTCATGTGATCACTCTCACCCATCAGTGCCGGTCATGTGATCACTCTCACCCGTCAGTGCCGGTCATGTGATCACTCCCACCCGTCAGTGCCGGTCATGTGATCATTCTCACCCGTCAGTGCCCGACAGTGCTGGTCATGTGATCACTCTCACCGCTCAGTGCTGGTCATGTGATCACTCTCACCCGTCAGTGCTGGTCATGTGATCACTCTCACCCATCAGTGCTGGTCATGTGATCACTCTCACCCATCAGTGCTGGTCATGTGATCACTCTCACCCATCAGAGCTGGTCATGTGATCACTCTCACCCGTCAGTGCTGGTCATGTGATCACTCTCACCCATCAGTGCTGGTCATGTGATCACTCTCACCCGTCAGTGCCGGTCATGTGATCACTCTCACCCGTCAGTGCTGGTCATGTGATCACTCTCACCCGTCAGTGCTGGTCATGTGATCACTCTCACCCGTCAGTGCCGGTCATGTGATCACTCTCACCCGTCAGTGCTGGTCATGTGATCACTCTCACCCGTTAGTGCCCGTCAGTGCTGGTCATGTGATCACTCTCACCCGTCAGTGCTGGTCATGTGATCACTCTCACTCGTCAGTGCCGGTCATGTGATCACTCTCACCCGTCAGTGCTGGTCATGTGATCACTCTCACCCGTCAGTGCTGGTCATGTGATCAGTCTCACCGTCAGTGCCGGTCATGTGATCACTCTCACCCGTCAGTGCTGGTCATGTGATCACTCTCACCCGTCAGTGCTAGTCATGTGATCAGTCTCACCCGTCAGTGCCCCTCAGTGCTGGTCATGTGATCACTCTCACCCATCAGTGCTGGGCATGTGATCACTCTCACCCGTCAGTGCTGGTCATGTGATCACTCTCACCCGTCAGTGCCGGTCATGTGATCACTCTCACCCGTCAGTGCCAGTCATGTGATCACTCCCACCCGTCAGTGCCGGTCATGTGATCACTCTCACCCGTCAGTGCCGGTCATGTGATCACGCTCACCAGTCAGTGCTGGCCATGTGATCACGCTCACTCTCACCCGTCAGTGCCGGTCATGTGATCACTCTCACCCATCAGTGCCGGTCATGTGATCACTCTCACCCGTCAGTGCCGGTCATGTGATCACTCTCACCCGTCAGTGCCTGTCTTGTGATCACTCCCACCCGTCAGTGCCGGTCATGTGATCACTCTCACCCGTCAGTGCCGGTCATGTGATCACTCTCACCCGTCAGTGCCGGTCATGTGATCACTCTCACCCGTCAGTGCTGGTCATGTGATCACTCTCACCCGTTAGTGCCCGTCAGTGCTGGTCATGTGATCAGTCTCACCCGTCAGTGGCGGTCATGTGATCACTCTCACCCGTCAGTGCCGGTCATGTGATCACTCTCACCCGTCAGTGCCGGTCATGTGATCACTCTCACCCGTCAGTGCTGGTCATATGATCACTCTCACCCATCAGTGCCGGTCATGTGATCACTCTCACCCATCAGTGCCGGTCATGTGATCACTCTCACCCATCAGTGCCGGTCATGTGATCACTCCGGTCATGTGATCACTCTCACCCGTCAGTGCCGGTCATGTGATCACTCTTAGCCGTCAGTGCCGGTCATGTGATCACTCTCACCCGTCAGTGCTGGTCATGTGATCACTCTCACTCGTCAGTGCCGGTCATGTGATCACTCTCACCCGTCAGTACTGGCCATGTGATCACGCTCACTCTCACATGTCAGTGCCGGTCATGTGATCACTCTCACCCGTCAGTGCCGGTCATGTGATCACTCTCACCCGTCAGTGCTGGTCATGTGATCACTCTCACCCGTCAGTGCCGGTCATGTGATCACTCTTACCCGTCAGTGCTGGTCATGTGATCACTTTCACCGGTTAGTGCCCGTCAGTGCTGGTCATGTGATCACTCTCACCCATCAGAGCTGGTCATGTGATCACTCTCACCCGTCAGTGCCGGTCATGTGATCACTCTCACCCGTCAGTGCCGGTCATGTGATCACTCTTAACCGTCAGTGCCGGTCATGTGATCACTCTCACCCGTCAGTGCTGGTCATGTGATCACTCTCACTCGTCAGTGCCGGTCATGTGATCACTCTCACCCGTCAGTGCTGGTCATGTGATCACGCTCACTCTCACATGTCAGTGCCGGTCATGTGATCACTCTCACCCGTCAGTGCCGGTCATGTGATCACTCTCACCCGTCAGTGCTGGTCATGTGATCACGCTCACTCTCACATGTCAGTGCCGGTCATGTGATCACTCTCACCCGTCAGTGCTGGTCATGTGATCACTCTCACCCGTCAGTGCCGGTCATGTGATCACTCTTACCCGTCAGTGCTGGTCATGTGATCACTTTCACCCGTTAGTGCCCGTCAGTGCTGGTCATGTGATCACTCTCACCCATCAGTGCTGGTCATGTGATCACTCTCACCCGTCAGTGCCGGTCATGTGATCACTCTCACCCGTCAGTGCTGGTCATGTGATCACTCTCACCCGTCAGTGCCGGTCGTGTGATCACTCTCACCCGTCAGTGCCGGTCGTGTGATCACTCTCACCCGTCAGTGCTGGTCATATGATCACTCTCACCTGTCAGTGCTGGTCATGTGATCACTCTCACCCGTCAGTGCTGGTCATGTGATCACTCTCACCCGTCAGTGCTGGTCATGTGATCACTCTCACCTGTCAGTGCTGGTCATGTGATCACTCTCACCCGTCAGTGCTGGTCATGTGATCACTCTCACCCGTCAGTGCCGGTCATGTGATCACTCTCACCCGTCAGTGCCGGTCATGTGATCACTCTCACCCGTCAGTGGCGGTCATGTGATCACTCTCACCCGTCAGTGCCGGTCATGTGATCACTCTCACCCTTCAGTGCTGGTTATGTGATCACTCTCACACATCAGTGCTGGTCATGTGATCACTCTAACCCGTCAGTGCCGGTCATGTGATCACTCTCACCCGTCAGTGCCGGTCATGTGATCACTCTCACCCGTCAGTGCCGGTCATGTGATCACTCTCACCCGTCAGTGCCGGTCATGTGATCACTCTCACCCATCAGTGCTGGTCATGTGATCACTCTCCCCGTCAGTGCCCGTCAGTGCCCGTCAGTGCTGGTCATGTGATCACTCTCACCTGTCAGTGCTGGTCATGTGATCACTCTCACCCGTCAGTGCTGGTCATGTGATCACTCTCACCCGTCAGTGCCGGTCATGTGATCACTCTCACCCGTCAGTGCTGGTCATGTGATCACTCTCACCCGTCAGTGCCGGTCATGTGATCACTCTCACCCGTCAGTGCCGGTCATGTGATCACTCTCACCCGTCAGTGGCGGTCATGTGATCACTCTCACCCGTCAGTGCCGGTCATGTGATCACTCTCACCCTTCAGTGCTGGTTATGTGATCACTCTCACACATCAGTGCTGGTCATGTGATCACTCTCACCCGTCAGTGCCGGTCATGTGATCACTCTCACCCGTCAGTGCCGGTCATGTGATCACTCTCACCCGTCAGTGCCGGTCATGTGATCACTCTCACCCATCAGTGCTGGTCATGTGATCACTCTCCCCATCAGTGCCCGTCAGTGCTGGTCATGTGATCACTCTCACCTGTCAGTGCTGGTCATGTGATCACTCTCACCCGTCAGTGCCGGTCATGTGATCACTCTCACCCATCAGTGCCGGTCATTTGATCACTCTCACCCGTCAGTGCCGGTCATGTGATCACTCTCACCCGTCAGTGCTGGTCATGTGATCACTCTCACCTGTCAAAGCTGGTCATGTGATCAGTCTCACCCGTCAGTGCCGGTCATGTGATCACTCTCACCCGTCAGTGCCAGTCATGTGATCACTCTCACCCATCAGTGCCGGTCATGTGATCATTCTCACCCGTCAGTGCCCGTCAGTGCTGGTCATGTGATCACTCTCACCGCTCAGTGCTGGTCATGTGATCACTCTCACCTGTCAGTGCTGGTCATGTGATCACTCTCACCCGTCAGTGCCCGTCAGTGCTGGTCATGTGATCACTCTCACCCGTCAGTGCTGGTCATGTGATCACGCTCACCCGTCAGTGCTGGTCATGTGATCACTCTCACCCGTCAGTGCCCGTCATGTGATCACTCTCACCCGTCAGTGCCGGTCATGTGATCACTCTCACCCATCAGTGCCGGTCATGTGATCACTCTCACCCGTCAGTGCCGGTCATGTGATCACTCCCACCCATCAGTGCCGGTCATGTGATCACTCTCACCCGTCAGTGCCGGTCATGTGATCATTCTCACCCGTCAGTGCCGGTCATGTGATCACTCCCACCCATCAGTGCTGGTCATGTGATCATTCTCACCCGTCAGTGCCGGTCATGTGATCACTCCCACCCATCAGTGCTGGTCATGTGATCACTCTCACCGCTCAGTGCTGGTCATGTGATCACTCTCACCCGTCAGTGCTGGTCATGTGATCACTCTCACCCGTCAGTGCCGGTCATGTGATCACTCTCACCCATCAGTGCCGGTCATGTGATCACTCTCACCCGTCAGTGCCGGTCATGTGATCACTCCCACCCATCAGTGCTGGTCATGTGATCACTCTCACCCGTCAGTGCCGGTCATGTGATCACTCTCACCCGTCAGTGCCGGTCATGTGATCACTCCCACCCATCAGTGCTGGTCATGTGATCACTCTCACCGCTCAGTGCTGGTCATGTGATCACTCTCACCCGTCAGTGCTGGTCATGTGATCACTCTCACCCGTCAGTGCCGGTCATGTGATCACTCTCACCCGTCAGTGCTGGTCATGTGATCACTCTCACCCGTCAGTGCTGGTCATGTGATCAGTCTCACCCGTCAGTGCCGGTCATGTGATCACTCTCACCCGTCAGTGCTGGTCATGTGATCACTCTCACCCGTCAGTGCTGGTCATGTGATCACTCTCACCCGTCAGTGCTGGTCATGTGATCACTCTCACCCGTCAGTGCTAGTCATGTGATCACTCTCACTCGTCAGTGCCCCTCAGTGCTGGTCATGTGATCACTCTCACCCGTCAGTGCTGGGCATGTGATCACTCTCACCCGTCAGTGCTGGTCATGTGATCACTCTCACCCGTCAGTGCCGGTCATGTGATCACTCTCACCCGTCAGTGCCAGTCATGTCATGTGATCACTCTCACCCGTCAGTGCCGGTCATGTGATCACGCTCACCCGTCAGTGCTGGCCATGTGATCACGCTCACTCTCACCCGTCAGTGCCGGTCATGTGATCACTCTCACCCATCAGTGCCGGTCATGTGATCACTCTCACCCGTCAGTGCCGGTCATGTGATCACTCTCACCCGTCAGTGCCTGTCTTGTGATCACTCCCACCCGTCAGTGCCGGTCATGTGATCACTCTCACCCGTCAGTGCCGGTCATGTGATCACTCTCACCCGTCAGTGCCGGTCATGTGATCACTCTCACCCGTCAGTGCTGGTCATGTGATCACTCTCACCCGTCAGTGCCGGTCATGTGATCACTCTCACCCGTCAGTGCCGGTCATGTGATCACTCTCACCCGTCAGTGCCGGTCATGTGATCACTCTCACCCATCAGTGCCGGTCATGTGATCACTCCGGTCATGTGATCACTCTCACCCGTCAGTGCCGGTCATGTGATCACTCTTAACCGTCAGTGCCGGTCATGTGATCACTCTCACCCGTCAGTGCTGGTCATGTGATCACTCTCACTCGTCAGTGCCGGTCATGTGATCACTCTCACTCGTCAGTGCCGGTCATGTGATCACTCTCACCCGTCAGTGCTGGTCATGTGATCACGCTCACTCTCACATGTCAGTGCCGGTCATGTGATCACTCTCACCCGTCAGTGCCGGTCATGTGATCACTCTCACCCGTCAGTGCCGGTCATGTGATCACTCTCACCCGTCAGTGCTGGTCATGTGATCACGCTCACTCTCACATGTCAGTGCCGGTCATGTGATCACTCTCACCCGTCAGTGCTGGTCATGTGATCACTTTCACCCGTCAGTGCCGGTCATGTGATCACTCTTACCCGTCAGTGCTGGTCATGTGATCACTTTCACCCGTTAGTGCCCGTCAGTGCTGGTCATGTGATCACTCTCACCCGTCAGTGCGGGTCATGTGATCACTTTCACCCGTTAGTGCCCATCAGTGCTTGTCATGTGATCACTCTCACCCGTCAGTGCTGGTCATGTGATCACTTTCACCCGTCAGTGCCGGTCATGTGATAACTCTTACCCGTCAGTGCTGGTCATGTGATCACTTTCACCCGTTAGTGCCCATCAGTGCTTGTCATGTGATCACTCTCACCCGTCAGTGCCGGTCATGTGATCACTTTCACCCGTCAGTGCCGGTCATGTGATCACTCTTACCCGTCAGTGCTGGTCATGTGATCACTTTCACCCGTTAGTGCCCGTCAGTGCTGGTCATGTGATCACTCTCACCCGTCAGTGCTGGTCATGTGATCACTTTCACCCGTCAGTGCCGGTCATGTGATCACTCTTACCCGTCAGTGCTGGTCATGTGATCACTTTCACCCGTTAGTGCCCATCAGTGCTTGTCATGTGATCACTCTCACCCGTCAGTGCCGGTCATGTGATCACTCTCACCCGTCAGTGCCGGTCATGTGATCACTCTCACCCGTCAGTGCTGGTCATGTGATCACTCTCACCCGTCAGTGCCGGTCGTGTGATCACTCTCACCCGTCAGTGCCGGTCGTGTGATCACTCTCACCCGTCAGTGCTGGTCATATGATCACTCTCACCCGTCAGTGCTGGTCATGTGATCAATCTCACCCGTCAGTGCCGGTCATGTGATCACTCTCACCCGTCAGTGCTGGTCATGTGATCACTCTCACCCGTCAGTGCCGGTCATGTGATCACTCTCACCCATCAGTGCCGGTCATGTGATCACTCTCACCCGTCAGTGCCGGTCATGTGATCACTCTCACCCGTCAGTGGCGGTCATGTGATCACTCTCACCCGTCAGTGCCGGTCATGTGATCACTCTCACCCTTCAGTGCTGGTTATGTGATCACTCTCACACATCAGTGCTGGTCATGTGATCACTCTAACCCGTCAGTGCCGGTCATGTGATCACTCTCACCCGTCAGTGCCGGTCATGTGATCACTCTCACCCGTCAGTGCCGGTCATGTGATCACTCTCACCCATCAGTGCTGGTCATGTGATCACTCTCCCCCGTCAGTGCCCGTCAGTGCTGGTCATGTGATCACTCTCACCTGTCAGTGCTGGTCATGTGATCACTCTCACCCGTCAGTGCCGGTCATGTGATAACTCTCACCCATCAGTGCCGGTCATGTGATCACTCTCACCCGTCAGTGCCGGTCATGTGATCACTCTCACCCGTCAGTGCCGGTCATGTGATTACTCTCACCCGTCAGTGCTGGTCATGTGATCACTCTCACCCGTCAGTGCCGGTCATGTGATCACTCTCACCCATCAGTGCCGGTCATGTGATCACTCTCACCCGTCAGTGCCGGTCATGTGATCACTCTCACCCGTCAGTGCTGGTCATGTGATCACTCTCACATGTCAGTGCCGGTCATGTGATCACTCTCACCCATCAGTGCTGGTCATGTGATCACGCTCACCCATCAGTGCTGGTCATGTGATCACTCTCACCCGTCAGTGCCGGTTATGTGATCACTCTCACCCGTCAGTGCCGGTCATGTGATCACTCTCACCCGTCAGTGCTGGTAATGTGATCACTCTCACCCGTCAGTGCCGGTCATGTGATCACTCTCACCCGTCAGTGCTGGTCATGTGATCACTCTCACCCGTCAGTGCTGGTCATGTGATCACTCTCACCCGTCAGTGCCGGTCATGTGATCACTCTCACCCGTCAGTGCTGGTCATGTGATCACTCTCACCCGTCAGTGCCGGTCATGTGATCACTCTCACCCGTCAGTGCCCATCAGTGCTGGTCATGTGATCACTCTCACCCGTCAGTGCTGGTCATGTGATCACTCTCACCCGTCAGTGCCGGTCATGTGATCACTCTCACCCGTCAGTGCTGGTCATGTGATCACTCTCACCCGTCAGTGGCGGTCATGTGATCACTCTCACCCGTCAGTGCCGGTCATGTGATCACTCTCACCCGTCAGTGCCCGTCAGTGCTGGTCATGTGATCACTCTCACCTGTCAGTGCTGGTCATGTGATCACTCTCACCCGTCAGTGCCGGTCATGTGATAACTCTCACCCATCAGTGCCGGTCATGTGATCACTCTCACCCGTCAGTGCCGGTCATGTGATCACTCTCACCCGTCAGTGCCGGTCATGTGATCACTCTCACCCGTTAGTGCCGGTCATGTGATCACTCTCACATGTCAGTGCCGGTCATGTGATCACTCTCACCCATCAGTGCTGGTCATGTGATCACGCTCACCCATCAGTGCTGGTCATGTGATCACTCTCACCCGTCAGTGCCGGTTATGTGATCACTCTCACCCGTCAGTGCCGGTCATGTGATCACTCTCACCCGTCAGTGCTGGTAATGTGATCACTCTCACCCGTCAGTGCCGGTCATGTGATCACTCTCACCCGTCAGTGCTGGTCATGTGATCACTCTCACCCGTCAGTGCTGGTCATGTGATCACTCTCACCCGTCAGTGCCGGTCATGTGATCACTCTCACCCGTCAGTGCTGGTCATGTGATCACTCTCACCCGTCAGTGCCGGTCATGTGATCACTCTCACCCGTCAGTGCCGGTCATGTGATCACTCTCACCCGTCAGTGCCCATCAGTGCTGGTCATGTGATCACTCTCATCCGTCAGTGCTGGTCATGTGATCACTCTCACCCGTCAGTGCCGGTCATGTGATCACTCTCACCCGTCAGTGCAGGTCATGTGATCACTCTCACCCGTCAGTGCCGGTCATGTGATCACTCTCACCCGTCAGTGCCGGTCATGTGATCACTCTCACCCGTCAGTGCCCGTCAGTGCTGGTCATGTGATCACTCTCACCTGTCAGTGCTGGTCATGTGATCACTCTCACCCGTCAGTGCCGGTCATGTGATAACTCTCACCCATCAGTGCCGGTCATGTGATCACTCTCACCCGTCAGTGCCGGTCATGTGATCACTCTCACCCGTCAGTGCTGGTCATGTGATCACTCTCACCCGTTAGTGCCCGTCAGTGCTGGTCATGTGATCACTCTCAACCGTCAGTGCCGGTCATGTGATCACTCTCACCCGTCAGTGCCGGTCATGTCATCACTCTCACCCGTCAGTACCGGTCATGTGATCACTCTTACCCGTCAGTGCTGGTCATGTGATCACTCTCACATGTCAGTGCCGGTCATGTGATCACTCTCACCCATCAGTGCTGGTCATGTGATCACTCTCACCCGTCAGTGCCGGTCATGTGATCACTCTCACCCGTCAGTGCTGGTCATGTGATCACTATCACCCGTCAGTGCCGGTCATGTGATCACTCTCACCCGTCAGTGCCGGTCATGTGATCACTCTCACCCGTCCTTGCCGGTCTTGTGATCACTCTCACCCGTCAGTGCTGGTCATGTGATCACTCTCACCCATCAGTGCTGGTCATGTGATCACTCTCACCCGTCAGTGCCGGTCTTGTGATCACTCTCACCCGTCAGTGCCGGTCTTGTGATCACTCTCACCCGTCAGTGCTGGTCATGTGATCACTCTCACCCGTCAGTGCCGGTCATGTGATCACTCTCACCCATCAGTGCTGGTCATGTGATCACTCTCACCCGTCAGTGCCGGTCATGTGATCACTCTCACCCGTCAGTGCTGGTCATGTGATCACTCTCACCCGTCAGTGCCGGTCATGTGATCACTCTCACCCGTCAGTGCTGGTCATGTTATCTTGCTCACTCTCACCCGTCAGTGCTGGTCATGTGATCACTCTCACCCGTCAGTGCTGGTCATGTGATCACTCTCACCCGTCAGTGCTGGTCATGTGATCACTCTCACCCGTCAGTGCTGGTCATGTGATCACTCTCACCCGTCAGTGCTGGTCTTGTGATCACTCTCACCCGTCAGTGCTGGTCATGTGATCTTGCTCACTCTCACCCGTCAGTGCTGGTCATGTGATCACTCTCACCCGTCAGTGCTGGTCATGTGATCACTCTCACCCGTCAGTGCCGGTCATGTGATCACTCTCACCCGTCAGTGCCGGTCATGTGATCACTCTCACCCGTCAGTGCCGGTCATGTGATCACTCTCACCCGTCAGTGCCGGTCTTGTGATCACTCTCACCCGTCAGTGCCGGTCATGTGATCACTCTCACCCGTCAGTGCCGGTCTTGTGATCACTCTCACCCGTCAGTGCCGGTCATGTGATCACTCTCACCCGTCAGTGCCGGTCATGTGATCACTCTCACCCGTCAGTGCCGGTCATGTGATCACTCTCACCCATCAGTGCCGGTCATGTGATCACTCTCACCCGTCAGTGCCGGTCATGTGATCACTCTCACCCATCAGTGCTGGTAATGTGATCACACTCACCCGTCAGTGCCGGTCATGTGATCACTCTCACCCGTCAGTGCTGGTCATGTGATCTTGCTCACTCTCACCCGTCAGTGCTGGTCATGTGATCACTCTCACCCGTCAGTGCTGGTCATGTGATCACTCTCACCCGTCAGTGGCGGTCATGTGATCACTCTCACCCGTCAGTGCCGGTCATGTGATCACTCTCACCCGTCATTGCCCGTCAGTGCTGGTCATGTGATCACTCTCACCTGTCAGTGCTGGTCATGTGATCACTCTCACCCGTCAGTGCCGGTCATGTGATAACTCTCACCCATCAGTGCCGGTCATGTGATCACTCTCACCCGTCAGTGCCGGTCATGTGATCACTCTCACCCGTCAGTGCTGGTCATGTGATCACTCTCACCCGTTAGTGCCCGTCAGTGCTGGTCATGTGATCACTCTCACCCGTCAGTGCCGGTCATGTGATCACTCTCACCCGTCAGTGCCGGTCATGTCATCACTCTCACCCGTCAGTACCGGTCATGTGATCACTCTCACCCGTCAGTGCTGGTCATGTGATCACTCTCACATGTTAGTGCCGGTCATGTGATCACTCTCACCCATCAGTGCTGGTCATGTGATCACGCTCACTCTCATATGTCAGTGCCGGTCATGTGATCACTCTCACCCGTCAGTGCTGGTCATGTGATCACTCTCACCCGTCAGTGCTGGTCATGTGATCACTCTCACCCGTCAGTGCCGGTCATGTGATCACTCTCACCCGTCAGTGCTGGTCATGTGATCACTATCACCCGTCAGTGCCGGTCATGTGATCACTCTCACCCGTCAGTGCCGGTCATGTGATCACTCTCACCCGTCAGTGCCGGTCTTGTGATCACTCTCACCCGTCAGTGCTGGTAATGTGATCACTCTCACCCGTCAGTGCCGGTCATGTGATCACTCTCACCCGTCAGTGCTGGTCATGTGATCACTCTCACCCGTCAGTGCCGGTCTTGTGATCACTCTCACCCGTCAGTGCCGGTCTTGTGATCACTCTCACCCGTCAGTGCTGGTCATGTGATCACTCTCACCCGTCAGTGCCGGTCATGTGATCACTCTCACCCATCAGTGCCGGTCATGTGATCACTCTCACCCGTCAGTGCCGGTCATGTGATCACTCTCACCCGTCAGTGCTGGTCATGTGATCACTCTCACCCGTCAGTGCCGGTCATGTGATCACTCTCACCCGTCAGTGCCGGTCATGTGATCACTCTCACCCGTCAGTGCCGGTCATGTGATCACTCTCACCCGTCAGTGCCGGTCATGTGATCACTCTCACCCGTCAGTGCCGGTCTTGTGATCACTCTCACCCGTCAGTGCTGGTCATGTGATCACTCTCACCCGTCAGTGCCGGTCATGTGATCACTCTCACCCGTCAGTGCTGGTCATGTGATCACTCTCACCCGTTAGTGCCCGTCAGTGCTGGTCATGTGATCACTCTCACCCGTCAGTGCCGGTCATGTGATCACTCTCACCCGTCAGTGCCGGTCATGTCATCACTCTCACCCGTCAGTACCGGTCATGTGATCACTCTCACCCGTCAGTGCTGGTCATGTGATCACTCTCACATGTTAGTGCCGGTCATGTGATCACTCTCACCCGTCAGTGCTGGTCATGTGATCACTCTCACCCGTCAGTGCCGGTCATGTGATCACTCTCACCCGTCAGTGCTGGTCATGTGATCACTCTCACCCGTCAGTGCCGGTCTTGTGATCACTCTCACCCGTCAGTGCCGGTCTTGTGATCACTCTCACCCGTCAGTGCTGGTCATGTGATCACTCTCACCCGTCAGTGCCGGTCATGTG